>FTLJ01000231.1:0-76891 GCA_900155495.1 Porogramme epimiltina
CTCTCTGGGCCGCCTCCCGCCTCTCTCTCCGACTCGACCCACGCCCTCTCCTCTTACCCCCCACCCCCCCCACCCCCGCCTCCCTTCCCCCGCCCCTCACCCCTCCCTCCCCTCCCTCTCTCCTTCCTCCTCCGCCCTCTTCCGCAAGCCCCGACGTCCTCGACCCCCGTTCCCGACCCGTCCCCCGCACCGCCCTCAACTCTTCTGTCCACCATCACCCCCCACTCCTCTCAACCACCTCCCTTTCCCACACGCTCACCACCATGGACGCCCAGGTCGTCCCCGCAAACCCTCCGTTCGTTCTTTCCTCCCCCACCCTCCCGTCCCTCCAAAATGACCTCTTTCGCTCGCAGCCCCAAGACTCCCGTCGTCAGAGGCGCACGCGCCTGCACTGTCTGCAGGCAGGCAAAGGTACGTCCCCTCTATCTCCCTCCACGCCCCTCGCCCTCATCCCTCCCAAGATGAAGTGCGTTGGCGCGGAGGACGGCACCAAACCCTGCCAGCGATGCATTCGCTCCAACTCAGAGTACGCTCCCTCCCTTAGTTCCGTGCACAACCTCCCCCATCATCCTAACCCTCTCCCTAGATGTATATTCGAGAAGCACCGCCGTGGTCGGAAACCAGGCTCAAAGTTCGTCCCCTTCCCACCCCCCTTTTTTCGTCTTCTCATTCCCTCCCCAGACTCTCAGAGGCGTCCAAGATGCTCCGTCGCCTCGAAAAAGGCCTCAACAACGCCAAGGCCAAGCAGCCTGCAAACCCTGCCGCCCCCCAGTCTGCCGCCGCCTCGGGCTCCTTTGCCCACGACGAGCCTGCCGCTACTACGTCCTACGCAGGCCCTTCCAACAATGGCACTCACTCGGGTCAGCAATCCGATGACGACATGGACGAAGACGAAGAAGAGCACCAAGACGATGCCCTTTACCCTGCGCAGGTCATCCGCTCCTCTATCCGCTCTTCTTTCCTCGATGTCGTCATGAACCCTTCCCCTCCCGAGAACCGTTTACCTTCTGGCAGCCCCACCGATCGTTCGTCCCAGTATGCTCCCAAGGCTGCTTCTCAGAGTCCTCCGCGTTCTCATGGTTCTCCTCAACCCAAGTCTTGCGGTGACTTCTTTTCCTTTACTCCTAAAGATCCTGTTGCAGCCGGCATCATTCCGGAGGAGGACGTCTCAAAGTACTTCGATGCCTTCTTTCTTCGGCTCAACCCATTCATCAACCTGTTCGATCCCGCTCTCCACTCCCATGAATACGTTCGCTCCAGGTCGCTGTTCCTCTTCACCGCCATGCTTATGGCCTGCAGCAAGTTCTTCTGCCCCGAAGTTTACCCCCAAGTGAGGCGTCTCGCACAAGAGTGGTGCATTTACACCTTCGCGGAGGGCGTCGAAAGCGTCGAGGTTGTCCAGGCTCTTGCTTGCATGACGTACTGGAAGGAGCCTTCTGATCGCCGCACCTGGCAATATATCGGTATGGCGTGCCGCATGGCCGTCAACCTCAGGCTCAACCGCTACGTTGGTGCAAACCAAACACACGAAACCCATCAGCAGTTCCTCGAGCGGCGCAACAAGGAGCGAACTTACCTTGTCCTCTTCGTCCACGATCGCTCTCTCAGCATGCAGACTGGCAAGCATTGGATGCTCCCTGAGGATGACGGCCTCGTCCAATGTCACCGCCGTTGGCACGAAGAGGTTCCTATGGGCCAGCGTACTGACATCCGCCCTGAGGATGTCATCGTCGCTGCGTTTGTCAACCTTCGCTTGATCGGCTCTGAGGCGACAAACACGTTCTACAACCGTCGGAGTGTGTTCGAGAGCGAGCTGCACAAATACAACTCCAAGCTTGACCAGTGGCTCGAGTATTGGACGGCGCAGATGGGGAAATGTGAGCATCTCAAACCTCCTGTAGCGAATACGATTAACCCGGCATTGTTCAGCCCCTCTTGCAGACCCGTTCCACAGCGCGTTCCTCAAGTTTTTCCGTTCCCACGTCACGCTCTTCTTGAACTCCTTCGGGCTCAACCTTTCAAGCGAGGTACGTACGGCCGTCCTTCATAACAATAGGCTATTCACGTGTTTTTAGAAGTCGAGGATGGTCCCAAACCGGGAGGCGGTTCATCATTGCGAGCTTAGTGCTGCCACAAATCTCCAGATCGTATCAAAGGACTTCGCTGGGACACACGTCTTGGTGAGTATACCTGCATATATGCGATGAAAAAGGCTAAACCG
This sequence comes from Porogramme epimiltina, assembly GCA_900155495.1. Lineage (NCBI taxonomy): Eukaryota > Fungi > Basidiomycota > Agaricomycetes > Polyporales > Polyporaceae > Porogramme > Porogramme epimiltina. The sequence goes on from FTLJ01000231.1 coordinate 2,222, forward strand.
CTGTGGCTGTAGCGGTATGGTCAGGAATCTGTGACGGTCATGTCGGCATACGCTGCTGTCGTTCTGCTCAAGGTACGAAAACATTTGTTTTTCATACGCGCATTAGATTGCTTATGTATTTCATAACAGTTGCTTCGCAACCCGGCTACAAGTACCCTGCTTGGGTCAAGCGTGGACCAGATCCACCACATCATCAACGACGCGGCCGACGCTTACCAGAGTGCTGGCCACGTCACTGGCTCTGAGCTAAACTCTGCGGCGTACCATGCTCGTTTCCTTCGCCACCTCACTGCTCTAGACTCTGCTGAGCACAAGTCCTTCCGGTCGGACGGCATTCCTCCCTCGTTCGCCCAGGGCCTTCCGCCCATCTCCGCTGCTCAGCCTCCTATTAGCCGAGCTCTTCACCCTCTGGACCCCTACCAGTCGCAACGTCATCTTGACATGGGACACCCCCACCTTCCGCCCCTGGCCATTCCCGGAGGCAGCAACAGTAGCAATGGCGCACACAGCTTCTCTATTGGTCACCCGGATTATACCATGGACTCCGCCGTGCGCACGAATGTCTCACCTGGTACCAGCAACCGCCCGGCCGCCTCATACTCGTCCATGCCTCAAACGAGCGAGTCCGACCAGCGATACTTCGACTACATCCTTGGCGAGGTTGGCGAGGTCGGCGAAGCTTTGTTCCCCAACTCCGGAGCACCGTTCATGGGCGGTGGCAGCGCCGTAAGCGGGTACCAATTCCCGAGTTCCCAGTACCGCGACGACCCGCAGATGGCCTATAGTCACCCTCGTACCATGGGGTACCCCATCTCTCCGATGCAGTACAACTCGGGAACGTTTGCCGGGTCTCGCTGAGCTCTCTGTCCCCGTCATCACAGTTTTGGACCTCTTGCTCCTCCGCACCTCTTCCCTCCACGCCCCTCCTCTCCCCCGCGCTTGGACCCGGCCTTTTATTAAGCGTTAAGATTGTAATCCTGTGCATATTGTCGATTTGTTCATCGCTGTTTCTCCTGCTTGCCTCCGCCCTGCCTTGGTCACCCCCCATGTCACCCCCGTCCGCTCTGATCGTACCTCGCTGCCCGTCGTCTCCCCGCACCTACCCGTACTCGTTTTATTGTCGCTTTCCTAGTTGCCGTTCCTGTCCCACCATAGCCCACCCCCTGCATCCGAGAACGCGCTCGCTCGGCGCTGAATCTTCCATCATACCAGGTCATATTGGCATCGTAGAGCGCGGCATTCGTACATATGTTCCAAGCAATGCATTCAATCGGCTGCCTCGCATCACACGCGCCAAGCAATAGAAGTGAGAGCCAAAGTGAATTTGTACAACAAGGTAACGACGTTATGGGAACATCCACGCCTAGGATGCAAGAGCCATGTGCTGAGTTATCAGATAAGATAAGTCCGAGTTTCCTACGAGTCCACGCCAATATAGAACACGACGACGTCCCTCCCCACGGCCGCGACGATACGCGGGATACCGCGGCATGCAACGAAGTCGAACGAACGCACATACAGGGGCCGCTGCGCGACGTGGAACGCAGTCGGTTGCGCGTGCGGGTACGCCGCGTTGTGGACGTGGATCACCGCACCCTTGGCGGGGCTGCTCGTCGAGACCGCGAAGTAATCTGGGTAGGTCGGGCACCACCTGCTCGAACGGGAAGACAATGGGCAGCGCGCCCGGGCACAACGTCAGCGAGCAGGAAACGTCTGTCGGAAACTCGAAGCAGGCCCCGTCCACTCCGGGCCCGCGACCGGGCACGGTCCCGCCCACCGGGCGGAAGGAGGGGAGGGGGGGGCTAGGCGCTCGGAGACTGTGCGGAGCCGCAGCTGTTACCGCTGCCGCTGTATTGTAGCATTATGGAGCATTGTGCAGAAAACGGTAACTGCTCCCGGGCCTCCCGTGGCATCATCAGCGCACCCGCGCGGCCTGCGAAGGCGGCGACGTGCGAGCGGCGCGAGGGCGCAAGGTTCGGGGGCGCAACGGGGCTACGGCTCGGGCAGGACCTACTGCACGCGGCGGGACACGAGGGCAGCCGTCGGTCGGGCGGTGCGGACGGCGCGGACGGTGCGGGAGGCGTAGACGGCGCGGGAGCGTGGCGGGTGGCGAGGGGAAGAAGGGGGATGGGAGGAAGGGAAGACATACCTGAATTGTTGTCCGCCTTCGGGAAAGCTCGCGCCTGTGAGGTATGGCTTGCCCCCGTAGAGGTTGCCCATGTCCCAGAGGGAGAAGCGCGCACCATACGCAGCACCCACGCTGTGTCGGACGGGACGCAAGCAGGATCAGTCAGTGGGAAGGCCAAGGCACACCAGAAGACAGGAGAAGGACGGGCGGGGCGGGGTGGCAGCAGTGAGGCAATTAGGGTGGCAGACAGGCAGCGCGACAGCGGCGCGGAGGGGCTGCGGCCGGGCCTGATGCCCCCTGTCGGGCCCCGCGAGCGGGTGCCATGAATGGAAGGGGAGGGGCGCATGCACCCGTTTGAACTCCGCGAAAACGAGAAGTCAAGGGCAGGGAGGGGCTCACTCACAAGTCTGCTGTGGGGTCCCGCCGCCAGGCGACCGAGCCGGACCATTTTGTGGCCATGCCAGAGGCGGAGTCTGCGAGGGCGCGCGGCTCGACGAGCTCTACGACGGCCTGGTTCCGCCAGGACTCCTGCTCGTTGTCATTCATGTCGGACCGCCAGTCCGTGAGGAAGATCGAGCCGCGGCAGTCTCCGACGAGGACCTCCTTGCTTGTCGACGGGTGCGAGTCGACGCTCGTGAGCGGGTGGGGGAAGGCGATGACATAAGAGGTGGGTTGAGGGCGTTTTGGCGGAGATCTCCCGGGAGAGGGAGGCGAGGCGATGTCGAGGGCCGGATCGAGGTCCCAGACCATGAGCATCTTGTCATCTGTTGCGCGGACGAGAATGCGGTTAGCTCGGGGAGACAGTAAGGTTAAACGGCGGGGCGGGAGACGCACCGGAGACGGTAGCAACATAGCGGCAGCTGTCCTCGCTCCGGCCGCCGCAGAAGGTCATGTCGTTAACCTTTCCATGGTGTCCGCTAAGCCCGCCACCGAAGGGAAAGATCTCCTCGTCTTTTGAGGCACTTTTTGAGAGAAGATAGAGGCTGAAATCGGAAGCGGCAACTGCTAATCTGCGCCCAGGTGAGCCCGGGCTGCGGATGGGGAGAGCGGGAAACGCACTCTATTGACCAGTCGTCGGTGGAGGAGGGAGAGCTGACGCGGGATGACCAGGCGACGGCGGTGATACGAGACCCAATGTGGAAGTTGGCAATCGTCCTGGAGGACGACTCTTCCTGGGCAGGGATGTGGGCGAGAAGGAGAGAGGAATGGGGGGCAGGAGACGTACGATCTGAATGATCTCGACGGAATGGTCGCCGCCGATCGCAATGAGGTCGGCTGCGTCATCCTCGTAACATGCGCGAACGACGTGCACGGTGGAGCCGTGGGCGTGGCGGACGTCCATAGGTGCGGGGCAGGCGTTGCGGGGGTGCGGTGGGTGTGGGCGTCGGTGGCTGAGAAACTGAGACCCGGAGCACGGCTGGGGGGAGGACGCGGAGGGGACGCGTCGTGCACGTGCGCGTGTGGGGTGCTTGTGCGTGTGTGCGTTGTGGCTGCGAGGCGTCGAGGCGCGGAGAGAGCGCGGGCCGTTGGAGCTGGCTGGCTCAAGGCTGGCTGTGTCGCCTTTGCGATGTCTCCGTCTGGCAAGCCCAAGCATCCGAATCCGTTCCTCTTCGTCGCCATCTCCGGCCTCTCCTTCGTCGCCTTCTACGCAACTCTCAAGTACAGGGCAGCCACACACCCTGCCTCCGCCCAGCCCCGCCAGCACGACCATCCTCTCGTCCCCCCTCGCCACAAGGACGCTTGATTGCCATGCCCGTCTTCGACCACGCCAAGGTCACTGTGCTCTTCGTCCTCGGAGGCCCCGGCGCAGGTCCGTCTGTTCCTTTTCTCTATTCTTCTTTAACTCACCCCGTTTCGCCACCAGGCAAGGGCACCCAGTGCGCTAACCTCGTCCAAGACTTTGGCTTCTGCCACCTTTCCGGTACGTTTCCTCGTGCGCACTCCTTATACCTCGCTCATCTCCTCTCCCTCTTTTTCCAATAGCCGGAGACCTCCTTCGCGCTGAACAGCACCGCGAAGGATCCCAGTATGGCGAGATGATCCGCAGATACATTCGTGAGGGCCTCATCGTCCCCATGGAAGTCACCATCAAGCTCCTCGAGAATGCCATGTCCGCCGCCCTCGCAGAGAACCGCGAGGGTGAGGGTTGGCAAGACGGCAAGGGCCGCTTCCTCATCGACGGCTTTCCTCGCAAAATGGACCAGGCTCTCAAGTTCGACGAGGATGTTAGTTTGCACTATTCTGTCCCCCTTCTGCTCTCTTTCTCATGTTCTCCCGTCGCCTCGGCAGGTCTGTCAATCTTCCATGGTCCTTTTCTTCACTACGACCGAGGAGGAAATGTCGAAGCGCCTTCTCGAGCGGGGTAAAACGAGCGGGCGTGAGGACGACAACGAGGAGAGCATCAAGAAGCGGTTCCGTGAGTGTGTCGTTCGTTCCCTTGTGGCATTAATATCTAAACATCATTCCCTAGGTACCTACAAGGAGACAACGATGCCTGTCATTGAGCACTACAGCAAGGAGGGCAAGGTTGCGACTGTAAGTCCACTCGTCCTACAACCCGCTCCTGTTCTCATCTTCTCGGTCAGATTGATGCCACTGCCACCATTGACGAGGTGCATGAGAAGGCTAAGGAGGTTGTACGCCAGATCTTTGCAGGGGAGGTTGGGCGTAACATCACTGCATGAGCTTCATACCGGGACAATCTAGACACTGCCGATCCTAGAGCGGCTGCTCAGAAGTAATACAGCATAAACCTTCCATGTATAAAACAGCAGGACATCTACAATCACCATTACAAGTACACAGGGTGCCTTACGGCGTGCTTCTTCCTTCTCTAGTTCTGCGTGCGGCGCGTTTGGCACGCCTAGACATATAAAGCAAAACCGGTGGAGCTACTCGTAGGTGCCGCCGCAGTGCAAACGGCCCTGCCTCCCTTGGGTATGAGGAGGATGTCTCCGTCCGTGCAGACAAAGTGGGCCCTCTCGTCGATGTCGTCCTACAGAGAGGTGAGTATCCAATCCTATGTTAACATACTTTACCGAACTCACCGGTTCCCACTCCCAGCGACCGCAGCGAAAGTATTCCACAACGGTCGGACCAGAGCCGTCCGCGACGACCTTTCCCTCGTCGTCGTACCGCAGCCCAATATGTGCGCCGTCCTGATATGCACCCCCAAGCACCGCGCCCGCTTTGGCCGCAAACGTAGCCCGCACCTCCTCGGACTCCATAGCAATGGTGGGGTCTCTGAACGGCCTGACGATGACGACATCGAGCGCGGCGCTCTTGTCGCCGAGGACGTCCCGCCCCCTCGGGCTAATCTTGAACGCAGGCTCGAGCCTATCGACGTTGACAGTCGAGAGGAAGTACGCGAACGGCCCACCGAGGTCTACAATAGGGTCCTCCTCGGAGCTCGTCTCGTGGGGCACAAACGTCCCCTTTGCAGGATCCCACACCTCCACGGCGTCGGCGCCGTCTCGAGGATAGAGCTTGACGGACGCGGCGTACCATCTGGTGATGTTCTGGAGCGCGGCAGTCTTGAAGCGCTCCATGGACGGGTCCTCTGCGCGCAAGGCCTCCGAGTCGTGGAGAATGGCGGCGTGGAGAGCGGTGGACGCGACGACGGCGGAGATGGCGACCTGCTCCGGGACGGGGAGCACGCCGGGCGTACGCACCGGAGGCGGGGTGAGGACGGTAACAGCCAGGTTGAGCGGGGCAGTACGCGGGGCGGGTGTGAGGAGGGCGCGGACGGCGCGAAGCTTGTACTCTATGGGTTCGTCGTTCGGGGAAGGGGGAAAGACAGAGGCATAGAGGGCGTTGGCGGTGCCGCAGGGGACAAGGGCGACGTGGAAGCGAGGGCGAGGCGTAGGTGACGGAGTCTTGTTTAGGACATTAATCAGCTCGTGGAGAGTGCCGTCGCCCGAGCCCAGGATGACGGAGACGGGCTGGCTGGCGGCGGACTCTGGGAGGGCGGAAACGAAGTCGGCGACGATGGTGCCGACATGGCGCGGGCTCTCTGTGGCAGCAACCTTGTCTGGAACGACGGACGACTGTGTGAGGAGGGGGAGGACGTGATCGCGGAAGAAGGCCTCCGAAGAGCGGTCGCCGCAAGCGGGGTTGTAGATGACGAGGAGGGGCATGGCGGGCACCAGGAGAGCGGGGGCGTTTAGTTGCCGCTGCCGCGGACGGCCTGGTCGGTGTTCGAGAGTTGTTCGAAGCGACGACGGGGGTGACTAGCCGTCGGTCGCGGGGACTAGTTGGGAGAGCGGTGGTTTGTCCAGGAGACGGTGCAAGCCCGACCCGCTCGTCTCTGCCGTTTCAGCCCAGCGATGGCCCAGGATGCGCATTGCGCGGCCCCGTTCGGTTCGGAGTCAGCTGGTGCTCGGCCCGGGCCGATTGCACCAGGATCGGTATCTCATGGCGTGATCGGGGCAGAGGCTATCTTATCTGGGGCGGATCGGCCAATGGGCGCCTTTGGCCGCCGGCGACTCGGTCATTCGCCCACTGACCGAAGCGCCCGCTCACTAGTCTCACCTGCCCCAGCTCTGCTCTGGGCCCGCCCTGAATCCGAGCCGCGCCCATGCTCCCTCTCCTCACCCGCCATCTCTCCCGCTCTCTTCGCTCCTCGCCTGCCCTCTTTCGCCCCATGTCCTCTGCCGCGCCGACCTTCAGACCCTTCAACGTCGCCCTCATCCAGCTCGGTCAGGTCGGCCCTGACAAGGATGGTACGTCATAGCTCCCGCTCCACCGCTCCCATCTCTCACCTCCCGCCCATAAGCCAACATCGCCCATGCTCGGGCGATGATAAAGAAGGCCGCGAGCGGCAGCGAAGGTGCAAAGCCTAAGCCTGACCTCGTCGTCTTGCCGGTACCCGTCCCAGTCCCAGTCCACTCTCCACTAGTCTAACATCGGCACGCGACCCTCGCTCCAGGAATGTTTCAACTCTCTCTACGGTGCTAGTTTCTTCCCCACGTATGCCGAGACTATCGGCTACACGCCCGGAGAGCCTTTCGATGTCTCGGCTTGCCCAAGCCAGACAGTCAAGATGCTCTCTGCTGCCGCAAAGGAAGAGGGCGTATGGCTTCTCGGAGGTGCGTCTCGCTTCGTTCAAGCTCAACCGCGCTCGTCCGAAGATCACTCGTCCCCAGGCACCATTCCCGAGCGCGAAGAGGGGACGGGCAACCTCTATAATACCTGCACGGTGTATTCGCCTAAAGGTTGGCAAACTCATCCAGAAGACTAACACGTCTCCCTGACCTTGCCCCCTCAGGCGACCTTGTTACGATGCATAGGAAGGTGCACCTGTTCGACATCGACATTCCAGGAAAGATTACGTTCAAGGTCGGCACTCTCCTCAACTCCAGCAGCTAACACCGCTCACGACTTGTTGTATGCAGGAGAGCGAGACGTTGAGCCCAGGACAAACGATTAACCAATTTGACACGGACTTCGCCCGAATTGGATTGGGCATCTGCTATGACGTCCGGTTCCCCGAGCTTGCCATGACCTGTGCGCGCCGGGGATGCCACGTTCTCATCTACCCGGGCGCGTTCAACACGACCACGGGACCGCTGCACTGGGAGCTATTACAGCGCGCACGGTATGCTACCAGGTTCCAGAAGGCACACTGCCGTGCTAATGAAATGGATGCGCTGCAGGGCGGTGGACAACCAGGTGTTCTTCTCTATGTGCAGCCCTGCCCGTGACCTCAGTCAGGGCTACCATGCGGTAGGTGTATTTGGCAGCGCACAGCATAGACCTATTATGACGTGATTCATGTAGTGGGGACACTCGATGGTCGTCGACCCGATGTAGGTGTCGCAGAGCTATCAGGGCGCGCTCGAAGGCTGACGAACCACACATAGGGGCCAAGTGCTTGCGGAGTCGGAACACGACGAAGATATAGTTTACGTGCACATTGGTAAGCCCGACGCGCGTTGCTTTGCTGCGGTGGACGCTGAGCACACGGACAGACCCGAAGGTGTTCGAGGAGGCGCGGGCGGGGATCCCTGTGACGACGCAGCGGCGGTTCGAAGTGTACCCCGACGTGGCGAAGGGCGTGTAGAGTAGAGCGCGGGGCCGGCGGCGGGCGGGGTGGACGGGGACGGGGACGGGGTGGATGTGCGGCGGGCGCTGTGGGGCAGGGCAGGACAGGGCAGGGAAAGCAGTGCCGTGTTTCCATATCGGGCGGGGCGAAACGAGAGAGGCCGGGAAACTTCTGGCGCCTTCGACGTGCTTCCACCGCACTCGCCGGCCTTTTATCCTCCAACGCCTCTTCCTGTCCCCGCTTACTGCTCCACGACATCCTCCTCCTACCCCTCTCCTGCCCCTTCCACCCGCCCACCTCTCTCCCACCATGGTCAAGGAAACGTACGCTCTTTGTGCACCTCGTTCCCGGGTCTGTTTAGTAACTCCCGGTCCTGTTACAGCAAGTTTTACGATCTTCTTGAAGTCTCGCCCGAAGCCTCAGAGACCGATCTCAAGAAAGCTTATCGTAAAAAGTAGTAGCATCCTCTGGATGCATCACCTGTAAAAACATGCTCATCTGCGGCGTCCCAGGGCCCTCCGTCTTCACCCAGACAAGGGCGGCGACCCGGAGCTTTTCAAAGAAGTGACCCATGCGTACGTCATCGCGTCCGACTGTTTCACCCCGTCCATCCATCTCAACTGTGCGTTCAGGTATGAGGTACTCTCAGACCCAGATAAGCGCCGCGTATACGACGCCCGGGGAGAGGCAGGACTTAGCGAATCCGGAGGAATGGGGGGCATGGACCCACAAGTACGCCACATCCTTTTCCGCCTCCCGAATTGCGAACTAAATCGCACCACACCGCTCCCAGGACCTCTTCAGCCAGCTGTTCGGTGGAGGCGGCTTCTTTGGCGGTCCCGGCGGTCCCTCACGGCAGCAGGGCCCACGCAAGACAAAAGATCTCGTTCACCGCGTGCATGTCACGCTCGAGGACCTCTACAAGGGCAAGACAACGAAGCTGGCGCTCACGCGCAATGTCATCTGTGTCAAGTGCAGTGGGAAGGGTGGCAAGGAGGGCGCGGTGCGCTCGTGCACAACCTGCAGCGGGCGTGGTGTGCGCGTCGTCATCCGACAGATGGGCCCGATGATCCAGCAGATGCAGCAGCCGTGCGACGACTGCTCTGGCACGGGCGAGATCATCAACCACAAAGACAAGTGCAAGACGTGCAATGGCCGCAAGGTCGTGTCCGAGAAGAAGATGCTCGAGGTGCACATCGACAAGGGCATGCGCGGTGGCCAGACCATCAACTTCCGTGGGGAGAGCGACCAGGCGCCTGGCGTCACCCCCGGCGATGTAATCATTGTCATCGAGGAGAAGCCGCATGACCGCTTCAAACGCCAGGAGAACGACTTGTTTTACGAGCAGGAGGTGGACCTCCTCACCGCGCTGGCAGGTGGCCAGTTCGCGATCAAGCATTTGGACGAACGTGCGCTAGTTGTCAACATTGCAGCGGGAGAAGTCCTCAAGCACGGTGCGTACAAGCTCTCTCGCACCTCTCGCCGCACACATACTGATAGTTCCATTCTCGTAGACGATCTGAAGGTCATCCGCAGCCAGGGTATGCCCTCCCAACGACACCACGAACCCGGCGACCTCTTTGTCAAGATTACCGTCAAGTTCCCCGACCACATGCCGCCCGAGTCCATCCCCCTACTCGAGAAGGCGCTGCCCGCACGGTCGCCTGTTGAGAAGTTCCCCGCGGCGATCCACCTGGAGGAGGTCGAGCTGGATGAGGTCGACCAGCGGCAGCGGGAGCGCGCGACAGGCGACGACCAGATGGACGAGGACGACGATCAGCCGCGTGTGCAATGCGCGAATCAGTAGTAGTAGACGCTGACGAGGACGACACCGATGACGGACTCTTGTGTGCTTGTTTTGTACAGTTACCCATGACGCCTAGAGACGAGAGGAGGGGGCCGCTGCTGCTGTCGATTGCTGTGGGCATTGTCTATCGCATTTTCTTGCACGCCATTCGTAGTTTACGTCGCCTAGTAGCATCCCTCGCTAGACCCTGTGATAGTACACTGTTTTATAGCAACACGGCTCTCGGAAACAACGTCCTGCGTGTGCAGCCCTCGACCGACGGCGCGGGCGCGACAGGTGCCTGGGGGAGACTGAGCGGTGGCGAGAACGCGCGACGCACGTGAACTGTCGACGGACCGCGGGTTGAACGCGACTCGAACCGCCACCTCCCCCGCCGCACAGACACGGCACGCCGCCTCCGCCTTTGTCCCTGCTTTCTCCTCCCAACCCGACGTCCTTGTTTTGACCGTGTCAACGCCTGCCTTTGCTGTCATTGCTCGCGTATACCCATTCACCACCACTGCGCCCCCGCAACACGTCCGAGCCGCTCGACACTTGACTCTTGACACCCTCCTCCTCGAACACGATGGCCACTCCGTACAACCCCGGCGAGTCCTCGGGCCCCCCTCGCAGGCCAGATGTGAAGCGCAAGCTTGTTGTGGTCGGTGATGGTACGCGTTACATGTCGCGCATCATGTCTCCGTGCTAATAGTCTGTTCCAAAGGTGGATGCGGAAAGACATGTCTACTCATCGTCTACGCGGAGAACAGGTTCCCAGAGGTATGTATTCTTCACATACGATCCGCGAGGCATTTGATTGACCAATTCGTCGAACAGGCATATATCCCAACTGTGTTCGAGAACTACGTCACCCTCGTCAACTTTGACGGCAAGCTCGTCGAGCTCGCGCTTTGGGATACGGCTGGCCAGGAGGAATACGATCGTCTAAGGCCGCTCAGCTATCCAGAAAGCAACGTGATCCTTATCGTCTTCTCTGTCGACTTTCCTGTGAGCCTTGGAAATGTCCAGGACAAGGTAAACATCCCTGCCCTCTACCTGCATACATTGGTTCGACGTGCCCGCTTTCTCTCCCTTTCTCTTCGTCTCGTATGCACCCTCGCTGATCTTGCTCTATGATATACAGTGGTTCCCAGAAGTAGCCCACTTCTGTGAGGGCGTGCCGCTTATTCTGGTCGCGACCAAGACGGACCTACGGCGGGACGAGCAGACGCGGCGGATGTTGAGCGCACAGGGGCAGATGCCTGTCACGACCGAGCAGGGCGTCGCCGTCGCACGCGAGATCGGCGCCAAGTACGTCGAGTGCTCCGCCAAGACGGGCGACAACGTGCGCGAGGTGTTCAACCTCGCGCTCAAGGAGAGCATGCGCGGCAAGTGGGGCAAGATGGTCAAGCAGCGGCGGTGCGTCATTACATGACCGCGCGCGACGGGCGACGTCTAGGACAAACGCGCACATGCATTCTCCGGCGGACGGACGAGGGGCGAGAGGGGATGAGTAGGTGGGGCGAGGTCAAGGAGGGTATACACGCGGGGGTGGGCGCCGCTGCCCGTGCTCTTTTCGACATGCTGCTACTGCTCACAACGTCTCCACCACACCACAACGCACGACATCACGATCAGCACCACCACATCCGCATTGGCATCTGGACCTTGGTTTGACGATCTATATCAGCACTACAGTAGACCTGTCTGCGCCGCGTACTGTACTAACTATTGCTTTGGTTGTTATCAATCTGTTTTTCCGGACGGCTTTGTGGAGAGGCGGCGCGCGGTCCGTATTGACGCAATGAGTAGGTAGAAGAACATGACGATCATAACAAGTGCGGTGCCAACGTCCACCCACGGTAAATCGTCCAGAAGGCCCACCGGGACAGAAACCTGGAGTTGCTCTAAGGGAGCAGAGTCTGGGATGAGAGTTAATGGTGATGTAGGCCAGCCATCAAGCGACTGGTACGGCTCCAGGACACTCGGCATCGGTGCTACGTCTGAGAAGCACGAGTGTTATGAACTTGAGCGCGTGTAGGAGATATTACTTCTACTCACTATCCGCAGCACACGCGAAGAACCCGAGCGGTCGCCTGAGCGTGACGGTGTGTAGAGGAGCGTCCTGACGTTCCGTCGGCCTGCCGTAGCGGGCATGCAGCGGGACGTCAAGGGTGGCTGTCTCGTGCTGCAGCTGTGACAGGTGGAGCCCGTCGACGGACAAGAGGAGGACCGAACCACGGGGGTCCACTGCGGACACGGGGCGTTCTAGATCCGCGGTGCCCCAAAGGGAGGAGTTGTAACCTGGGCGTTGGGCGAGCTCATACTGGTCCGCGTAGACGTGGGGAGGCAGGTCGTGGAGGATGTGCAGCGAGCAGACAGAGCGGTCGGTATGGGCCCCCAGGCGGACGGTGGTAGAGACGGAGAAGTGGAAGCCCTGTGGGTCGAGGGAGGAGGAGAGGGACGAGGCCATGGCGGAGCGGAGCCAGGCCGCCTCCGTCGGGACAAGGACGCCCTCCGTCGAGGATCGAGATGCACGTGCAATCGCCCAACCTATCGCCCTCCGCCCGTCCCCTCTCCAGTCTCAAGTCTCCCCACCCCCACAATGTCGTCCGCCGACACCCCAGATGTAGTTCTTCCACCCCTCACGCACCGTGAGCTCGCCGCTGTCGATGGCGTCCTCAAAGACATGTCCGAGAACGCTCGTTCCGAGCCCAGCATCTCCATTACCGCGGCACCCGGCATCGACACACCCGCCCACGATGTCGGCACGCCTCCGGTCATGTTTGCAGCAGGCGGGACTATGTGAGTTACATACGGCCCATGCCCATCGGAACCTCATATCAATATATCTGCATCGCAGGCTCAAGGAGTTCGACCAATCCGCTGCGACGAGTCGTATGATGTCTCAAGCTTCAACCCCTCCCCGGTCAGTGGTCGGAATCGGCGGGAAGGGTACGTGCTCATGTGTCTTGTGAGCATGTCCCGTCTGAGCACCTATAGTTGGCAAGCCCGACTATTCCGAGGCTAAGATCGTTCTCGCTATGGTATAACCTCAAACCAGCGCTGTTAGCTCGATCCGCTCAAACCTCCCCTCAGGTTGGCCTGCCTGCACGCGGAAAGTCATACCTGAGCAACAAACTCATGCGCTACCTTAAAGTGCGTCCGCTGGAATGCTTGATTGGCATCGTACTGAACCTATTGTCTTATTCGTCTAGTGGCTAGAATATAACGTGAAGGTATGTCTACCGAAGAGATTCCGAGTCTCCGTTATTATATCTAATAATCATCTACAGGTGTTTAACGTAGGCCAACTACGTCGCTCGCGCGCCCGGCAAAAGGCACAGCAGTGAGTCTACTCGAAACACCCTTACTATAGAGCAGTGTCTGATGGATTCCTTTATTTCTCGACAGGAGCGGGAAGCGTGAAGACCATACCGCGTCTTATTTCAGCCACGACAACGTCGAAGCTACCAAGTTGCGCGATCAGCTCGCCAATGACAGCCTCGAAATGCTTATTCAATGGCTCAAGGACGGAGGCAACGTTGGCATTCATGGTCAGTCTCTCACACCATAGATCCGTCATGCTAGCTCACCCTCTATGCAGATGCGACAAATAGCACGCGGAGTCGTAGGTTCGATGCCCCTTTCGGCGCTTGCCCGCCTCGTATTTACATTTTCTGTTTCTGTGCAGGAAAAAGATCGAGGAGCGGGTCGCTCGCGAACCCGGGCTTGTGGTTATCTTCCTAGAGTCCGTCTGCGATGACCCGGCTATCATAGCTGCCAACGTCGCTTTAAAGGTCTCTTCCGGTGATCCTGACTACAAGGACATGTCACGCGAACAGGCCAAGGTCGACTTCGAGCGCCGCATTCGCGAGTACGAGGCTGTGTACGAAACTATCACCGAAACGCGCCTCTCGTATCTGAGGATCAAGAATGTCGGCAACCAAGTCACTCTCTGCCATATTCATGGATATCTGCAGAGTCGAATTGCCTTCTACCTCATGAACTTGCACCTCAAGCCGCGCAGTATATATCTCTCCAGGGTCTGTATTTCCCATTTGATCAAGTGGTGGATGATCTTGTTCATCGTTATCACAGCACGGAGAGAGTCAATTCAACGTCGAAGGCAAGATCGGAGGCGATTCGCCGCTATCAGAGCGTGGTATGCACTATGCAAACGCGCTGCCCGCGTTGATTACCGACAACATCGGCGACGCGCCTCTTACTGTATGGTTAGACACCCGCCAATCTTGGCGTTGCTGACGGGAGATTGTTCAGGTCTGGACATCAACACTCCAACGCACAATACAGACTGCCCAGCAGCTCCCATATAACAAGCTAACATGGAAGTCGCTCGACGAACTAGACGCTGGCGTTTGCGACGGTATGACATACGAAGAGATCGAGGTTCGTAGCGGAATCGATCTTGAAGGACTCTAGACTAACGGTTCTACAGCAAGCATACCCTGAGGACTTCGCCAACCGTGATGACGACAAGTTCAACTACCGATACCGCGGTATGTAATAAATGTCGTATGCTCCCCACCACCTGCTGAATGACTTCTAGGAGGAGAATCTTACCGTGACGTAGTCGTCCGTCTGGAACCTGTTATCATGGAACTAGAGCGACAGGAGAATATCCTGATTATTGGCCATCAGGTACGATTCCTAGCTTCGTACCTGTAGTGACTCACAGCTCAACGCGTCTACCCAGGCCATTCTCCGTGGCCTCTATGCGTACTTCCACGATTTGCCCCAGGCAGATCTGCCGTACATCAAGATTCCTCTGCATACCGTCATCAAGCTAACCCCGAAAGCATACGGCTGTGACGAGGAACGTTACACTCTCCCTATCGGCGCTGTCGACACACACCGTCCGAAGCCCAAGGGGACCGGGCCGGCTATTCCAAGCTCTAACTCTGGCCGCGAGTACTTTACCAAGGATGCGTAACACAACTGAAGGCTATCGACGGAGTCATAGAAGGAACACAGGAAGTTACTGTACTACATTGATAGATGGCGCAAGTCGTATCTACGCAGCACATGGAAGTGGGGAAATGTATCTATAGTCATTCCATGTTTGACATGAACGAAACCTGCATGCAACACTTCGCTGAAAGCTTGTAGTGGCTACTTAACTGATCCTAGTAGCCGATTGCATTCAGAAGTCTAGCCGCTTCGTCTGCTTTTCGGTTCTGGTGCGATGGACACATGCGGCGAGGCGAAACCATCACACGTAGGAATGAGGTGGACTAACAGATCGCATTCTCTGAAATATCAATAGTGTACGAACCTGGCACTGGACAATGATACATGGGAGAGCAAGCATACTAGTGACAAGTAATAATCTACAGATGTAATCCCAATCGGCTGTCCGTGCACGAGGTCGACGTACAGGCTCGAGTCACAAATCCGGTCTCAACACACTTCACGGCCTCATTACGGAGAAACGGCATCCATGTCATCCATCGCGACCTCTTCTACGAACGTCTGTGCTTCTTGTCGCAGCTCGCGAAGCAAGTTGGCCCGATCCCATTCCTGTCGATGCTTCCACACTAAGCCCAAGCAAGTTGCACGAAGTTGCTCTAGCTGCTCGACAGTAAGTGACCCGGTCATATCCCGGAGGTAGTTCCCTAGGCCTTCCAGGGCAGCCTCGTCTAGATGGAAATCGGGCAAGGGGGGTGTTGGGGTTCGTTCGACTTCCATTGGCTGATCAGCCTGGGATGGCTCCGCGGGCTCTGTTGATTGCACGTTCTCCATCGGATGGTCGCCGTCGAGGATGATCTGGGCGTTCGAAGGCAGGCCCTCACTGTTGTTGTGTTGCTCGCGAGGCGAGTGGGGTATGGGGGCGGTAGACGCAGGGGTGAACGGATTGTCCGGAGGATCTGTGGGTACACCATGGCGCGTGTCTGTCGGAGACATAGGATTGAGTAGAGAAGGATCGAAGCCACCTCGACGAGGGGGCTCGGTCTCCTTATCCTGCTGGCTTTCTGGTATCGCGTCCAACTTTGGTGGCGACAGCGCGGATGCAGGCTGGGGAACTTCATCCGCAAAGCGTACGCTCATGGAACGTCCACCGGTGGTGGGTGACAGTAGCTGTTCCGTCGACGTGGAAGGTGCTTGACCGACCTGACTTTCAGCGTTGCCTTCGCCTTCGCCTTCGGTGCGAACCTTCTTTGAGATGCGCTCTCCGTTCTCGTCCTCGGAAGGAGTGGTCTCGGCACCATTGGACCTTTGCCTCTTGAGCCTGCGCTCCAGAAGCAGAGGGTCTGTGATCGACGTCTCGGGCTCCTGTCCATTGTTGCGCAAGCTGCGGCGGGTTCCAGGAGCATAAGTGCCGTTCTGCGCCGCCTGCTGTCGCTCCTGCTCTGCACGCTCCTTCTCTTTGTTCTTGCGGAACTCCTCGCGCCGTCGACGCTCACGGCCAGCCATGCGCTGGCATTCGAGGCGAAACTGTGGATCAAAGTCTTGAACACTGACTTCAGCTGCAGTGAGCATCGCTTGAGCGCGGAACAATCGTTCGGGGTCTTCGTTGGACCGCACGCTCGCATTGTGAACGATCTTCCGGAGGTCGTCGAGAAGGTCATCGGGCGTGAGGTAGCGATCCCTGTACAGTTCAGAATTCATGCGCTCGAGGTCCATGTCGAAGAGAGGCGGTTCTAGGATAAGCTGCTCTTGGACTTGCATCTGCGGTTCGGCAGGTATCTCCACGATTTCTGCCGTATCAATGATCTCTGTCACGCCATTTGACGTGGCATTCACCTCGACGGAGGTCGAGACAACCCGAGTTTGCGCGGGAGGGGGTGCATTGAAGTCGTAGTTGTACTCCTCCTGTTATCCATGATTATTAATGCGCCTTTTCTGCGCACGCGAATCAGCCAGACTCACCGCGGTACTCTTGGTGAAACGCTTGAATTTCCGTCGGAGTTCGCTGAGGATCGGGCCAAGGCGATATTTTAGCAGTGTGACAACACGCTGGTCATTGGCTTCTTGGACAGCAAGCTCCGCTGCTGTAGGCTGGCGTGGCTCCAATGGCGGCGCGATAGGGAGTTCCTCCAGAACTCGTTTCCTGCGCTTAATACCATCAGGGAAATGGTTGGGCGGTCTGCGCACGTCCTGCAACAACCCATTGAAAAAGGCTTCCCTCTGTGCCGACGAGGGAGGAGTGAGTACGACACGATTATCCCTCGTCGCCCCAAACCACTGACGGACATCGCGAGGAAGTTGCGAGAATGCCCCGTCGACGACAGCCAGTAACAATACGGGATCGGTAGGTGCCAAAGTGTCTAGCATGGCGCGTACTGTCGTCCGTGCTGTTTCTGAGACGGCGGCGCACCACCCCACCAGTGACGGGATATATACGACGGAAGGTTGGTGGCGTTTGGCTTCGACGAACAGCTGCACAATAGCAGCTTCGGGAGTCTATTAAAGGGCAGGTGAGCTGAGGCTAAGAGAGATGTGCTCAAACATACTCTAGTAGAATCGCTCATGAGTGCACCGAGGTCGAGACTCTGTATATGGTAGCCTTCTAGGTGGTGCAAGGCTGCTGCAGCGACGTAGCCGTGGCCCATCCCCACCGACCCATGGAGGACAACCCTCGGACGGTAGATCCGTAGCGTCTCCATAGATTGCATCATGAGCTCCCGTTCCAGTGCGCCTTCAGAATCTTCATCCTCCCATTCGGCTTCTTCTAAGGCGGTACGCTTTTTGCTAACCGGAAGGACCTTCCCAATCACCTCCTTCATCTTCTCCAAAGGATCCGAAAGAAGGGGTACCAATTGTGTAGGTAGCGGGGATGCAGCAGAGGAGACAGACCGTGCTGACGAAGGAACGAGTTCTACGGAGGCAATTGTGTCAATAACCAATGTCTCTGCATCGCGAGACAACTTACTCTTGACAGAGATCATGAAGTCTCTTAGCTCAACTTCGATCGTCTCTGGTTTTAGGAGGAGGCGGTCATTGGACTTGTAAATCTGAGGATATCGGCGCTGCACAGCATTGAGAGCAGCTTCGGTGCACAGAGCCTATTCCAGTGATTAATAGGTTGTGTAAAAGAACACGACACAACACTTACTCGCATGTCGGCACCACCGTATCCCTTGGTCAGCTTAGCCAAGCCCTTCACGTTCTCTTCGCCCTTCTCGCTTTCCCAGCCAGCCCACTTCTTCGTCATAATCCGAAGAATCCGTTCCCGAGCATCGAGCCCAGGGAGAGGGAAATAGAACTCTCGATCGAACCGCCCGGGACGTCGCAATGCAGGATCGATGGCATCCGGTCGATTCGTTGCTCCGATGACAACAACCTGGCCACGGCCATCCATACCGTCCATGAGCGCCAGTAGTGTCGACACGATGGAGGCATGGATCTGGTCTTGTTTGGAGGAGCGGACAGGTGCTAGGCCGTCGATCTCGTCAAAGAAAATGATACTTGGCTGCTGGTTTCGAGCTTCTTCGAAGAGGAGTCGGAGTTGACGTTCGGCCTCACCGACCCATTTCGAAAGACAGTCGGCGCCCTTACGCATGAAGAACGCTGCAATCGCCTTTAAGTTATGATGGAATCAACAAAATCAGCAGGAGACGTACATATACCCTTCCCGTTCGAGCGGCAACTTGCGGCTAGTGCACGTGCGAGAAGAGTCTTGCCAGTACCGGGAGGTCCATGGAATAGTACACCGCGCGGGGGTGTCAGGTTGAACCGCTGAAACACTTCAGGATACAACAGCGGCAGTAGAGTCATCTCCTTCAACGAGTTAATGTCTAGTCAATGAAGCAATCAACATCAGCCCGGCCCCCTACTCAGGGAAGCAGAACCTACGGTCATCCAAACCTCCAACCTCATCAAAAGTGACGTTCTGGTTGACACCAAGGGGATCGGCGTCCGCGAGAGCTAAACGGAAGTATGCGGATGAGTAGGAACTTAATGAGGGGAGAGTGACAATGACGTACCCGCATCTCCAACTTTGCCGAGGTTAGAGGGAGTCCCAGCTGCAGCCGCTAAGTCTCCGGGTAAGAGACCACCAGCAGGTGCAGCGCCGCCTGCAAACATGCCTCCACTAGCACCTCCAATTCCTCCAAACGGCTTCCGCGGCGTCCGTGTAGGATAATCAGAATCCTAACGCAATGTCAATGCGTTGACAAGATGGATGACGTTTGTGGCACGTACCGAATCGTCTGCAGGGGCACCCATCCATCGACTAAGCTCCGCACCAGTAGCACTCCACCCTGGAGGTTTGGGCCTATTTGAACGACCATGGGACCGAGAACCACCTGCGCGAGGTTTAGGAGGGGCACGCATCTCCTCCAAAGGCGGGGGTATTGCGTAGTTGATCTTCGTCCGTTGGCGTAGTGAATAGGGCTTGCCATCCTGCTCCGGCTCAATGTCGGCGTCGCCCTCAGCGTCCAAATCAGCATCTTCGTCAACCTCCATATCAGGTTCTGGAGAGGTAACCGGAGCTTCATCCATAGACCCTTCTCCGTCTGCCGACCCTGACCCTGACGACGGTTCATCGACATAACCATCCTCATCTTCTTCGTTGCGCGCGCTGGAGCGGGTGCGACGCGTCGACAATCGGTTACGAGTGGAACGGGATGATGATGCTTGGGGCTGAGAACGACCGTTGGAACGACGCGTGACGCGACCTGCATTTGGCTGGCTTGAAGACGCGTTCTTGCTCCTATTGCGAGTAGGGTACCGTCCCATTTTCACCTCGCCATCTTCTCCGTCGCTCTCGATGAACCCGTTCAGCTTACCACGGCTGCGTGTGCGCAGAGCGTAGTGAGTGCCGGCTTCCTCTTCATCATCGTCCTCGGGTGTGACAGCTTTATTCTTCCCTTTGGGTGAAATTACATCGAGAGGGTCGTCTTCACTGGGGGACTCCACGTAGGACTTTTTCTGGATCCGACGACCTCGTGAAGTCACACCGTACACGACAGGCTCCTCCTCCTCCTCCTCCTCTTCATTTGGAGCCTGTGCCGCTTCCTCTGCTTCCATTGACGCGTTACTTTCATGGTACTCGGATCCAGAAGCGGTGGGACTGCTCGGTTGATGACGGGAGGCACCACGGGTGGTAGGGGCCATGTGGGGCAGCCTTATGCGTAAACCTGTAGCGGGAGACTGGCTAGGGTCTGGAGCCTGATCTGGAAGAGGATAGGGATGGGTTTCTTGGTGGTATTGATGGGTTTGAGGAGGCTGAGGAACGAGAAGAGGGTCGTAGTTGTCGAAAGCGTAGGGTTGTTGATTCGGTATGGGGACCTGGGGTTGATAACCCTGGTGCGGGGGAAAGTCAGAGGGCGCGAAGTCGTTGAACAAAGGCTGAGGCGGCAAAGGCTGGGGCGGCGGGGGCTGAGGGTCTGGAAATGTGTTGCTCGGGAAGACGAAAGATTCGCCAGATGGGAAGTTAAAGGTGGGTTGCATGCGATCGAAGCTGTGGGGCACAACTCCGGTCGGTCTCTCAGGAAGAGGAGGGGGGTCAGAGCATAAGAGGGCACTGCTGTACACGTGCAGGGCCCGCTGTATGTTCAGAAGGCAGCGGCGGAGGAGAGTGGCAGAGGGAGGCGGCGGGACCGGGAGGGAGACAACGGAAGATGGATGTTTGTCCTCAACGCTCTTGGGCGCTCGCAGATGTATGTATGGCCCTGTTTGGCACGGTGGCGATGCGGGGCGAGCACGCGCCTAACCGCCGACCCACCTGCGTCCTCCCGCGCGCGGCACGGAGGGCGTCCATCTCCGCAACCCGACGACGACAACGTCCCCCCCGCCGTCGAGCGCAGCGCACACACGCCCGCCCCATACTATCTGGTTCGCATTTCCCGATGCGATAGAAACATACCAGAGTGCCATCCATCGTCTGCAGCCTCACACCTTATCGGACGCATGTCACTGTATCACCGTCTCCTCCTGACCCCCCACAGAACACTCTTCCCAACCGCGGTGGGTCGACGTACGGACACCATTTGCTGGGTTTGGAGGGATTATGAAGACGTCGGTGATTCTGGTGACACTGGATAGGCAGAAAAACATGCGGTGGGGGCGGCAGACGTGCGGCAAGGCGCAGGAGGTGCATTTGGTGGTCCAGATGGATGTACGAAGCAAAAAAGCGAGCGAACATCGTGCTCAACGGCGCACTCGACGCCCTGAAGGTTCGCCGGCGATTACCGGGCTCCGTCCCAGACGCTTTTGCTCCCTCACTTCCACAAATGGCAAATTCATCAATTTGTGCAACTCCGTTTAGGACTCCGCGTCAGATGATGGAGCCGCTAGATACCGTTCACAATCATGGAAGGAGGGGAATAAGCTGCCCTGGCTCTTGTCACTTGGGTGTGCTCGCCTGTACCCACTGGTTTTGTCGTAGTTATCTTGCGATCCCAAGCTGCGTCCTCTAAGTTGACAGTTGCGTCGGAGCCTGCCCGCTCTTCTCACGCCACAACCATGTCGTTGAATTCGGAGATCTAGACGCGTCGTGACACGCAGCCACAACCGCGACTTGCAAGCTCTATTCCCTCCTGGAGCACGTAGCACGTATAACTGGTCGCATTCTGTATAATTTAGCCTGCTCCAGGCTCTAGGCAAGGCTGCTCATCCATATCCCCCGGCGTTTGCGCCCTCGGGCCCACTACTGTTTATCCACGTACCACCGAAGCGTTATGGCCACGAAGAAGCGTTCGTTCTCATTATCACAGTGATTCACTCTTCTGCTTGCTTACTGCAGCGGCCATGTTTATTCAGACTCTAATAAACGCACCTCTGCGCACTTGGATCAAGATCAGCCGGGGCCATCCTCTAAGACGCCTAAATGTCAGCTTTGTTACCTTCATTTCCGAGCTTCATCTCATCGACCCGCGTAGTGTTCCCTATTTTTGACAAACCAGGCTCGACCACGACTGATTCTTCTGCTTTTCGTTGGATCTCCCCGTCACTTGGACCAAAGCGCTCATGTCTTCATGGCGTCAACGGAGAGCCTAAGGCTTCGCCCAAAGTGGCTGCGTTTGACCTGGACGGCTGTCTCATCCAGTCTTCGTTTCCAAAGAAAGGTGCCCCGCCCAAGTTCGAGTGGTGGAGAAAGGAGGTCCCCAAAAAGCTCAGACAGGTGCAAGAGGAAGGGTATGTAGTTCTCGATATGCGTAACTCCCGCTACTACTTATATTTTCCTTCTTTCTAGATATTCCGTCGTAATTATTACGAACCAAGCTCTTCGCACAACCGCCCTCGTCAACGATTGGAAGAAGAAAATACCGCTTATCGCTGCTACAGTGTGTAACTACCATTCCAACCTACTTAGTTTATATGGGCTGACAATGTTGCGTAGCTGTCAGACGTCCCCTTTCACATATTTGCTGCTACCGAAAAGGATGGTTATCGTAAACCTATCCCCGGGATGTGGTATGAACTCGAGCGCATTTTTGCGCAAGAGGGTGTGGAAATAGGTATATCAGAAGGTTTTACCTTCCCTGGAATAAGCACTCATGCCTACCAGATATCCCGAACTCGTTTTTCATTGGTGATGCAGCCGGTCGCCCAAATGATCACTCGTCGACCGACCGTAAGCTTGCACTGAATATTGGACTACCTTTCTATACCCCGGAGGTACCACGTTTTGTCATGACATTACATTTCCTCATAATGAGCTCCGTAAACCCACAGGAGTACTTTCTGGGCCTCCCGGCAGCATCATATACATTGCCGGGGTTCAATGTATCGAGCTTAACTTCCGAAGGTAGTCGCTTTTACTTACGTTCATGCCTCTGTCTAATTTCCTGCACCAGAGTCCTGCATCATGCCCGCAGAACCACCACTTGTACCGGCGTCCCCTTCGCCGGAGGTTGTGGTATTCGTTGGGTACCCTGCTCTAGGAAAATCGTCATTCTTCCGTACACATTTCGCTCCCGCGGACTACTTACATGTCAACCAAGACACCCTTAAGACACGGGACAGATGCGTCAAGGCTGTCGACGAAGCTTTGAAGGAACGGCGGAGCGTCGTTGTTGGTAAAGTCCCCAAATAGTCAACAGCCATTCGCCGCTCCTCACAATGATGCAGACAACACCAATCGTAATGCACAGACTCGCAAGTACTACATCGACCTCGCGAGGAAATATAACGTGCCGGCAAGGTATTCGCTTTGCACACACAATCATGCCCTTTACAAGAGCTGATTGTTGTTGAATAGATGCGTCTGGTTTGCAAGCTCTTTGGAGCTGGCGTGGCACAACAACCTCTACCGCGCCTTCAATATGCCCCCTTCTCTTGCCAAAGCTGAGGTCAGTACATACCGCCTCTCTGGGCGAGTAATGCATTGAACTAGTGTATGCTTCAGCCCAAACGAGAAATCGTCCCATACTCGGCGTTCAGTGGCTTCCGCGCGGATTTCGAAGAGCCATCTACAAAGGAGGGCTTTTCGGAAGTACGAAAGATCAATTGGGTGTTTGAGGGGGATGAGGAGGCCAGAAGAAGGTGGAGTATGTGGCTACAAGTCGACGGGAAGTGATACTACGGAAGATTTTGGTACTGTCTCGATCAGTCTTTGTCTCCATTCATGTGGTGTTGGAGGTGTACAATGTCTATTGGCTACACTGGCATCTTGCATGGAATACAACTAGCCCGTTGCTCATTCGTCCTCGACTTTCTTTAGTCCACTAACGTCTCTCGTACCCCTGCGAACACGATCCTTCAGCACACTATACAGGGATATGTTGCCAGTATGTAGACGTACATCACCGGCATACCAAAGATATCGATCGCGTCGATACGCGTTTCATCTTCTCCACCCTGGTTGTTCACTACGAAAATCTGCATCCCTTGTAAGCCAGAGGATCATAGCGGGACGCAAAGGGAGCATAACCTACATGCAAACTAGTGATCGACTGGAAACGCACAAACCGGAGGGGAAGTTTCCTGCCCTCGCGCAAGTCATCCTCCGTGAGCTCGATTTCCTGCACGATCGCCTGCTGCTCCTCTGCATCCTCGAAGCTCACCGACGGTCGGTTAATGAGTAGCCGGATCGTCCGCGGACCCTGGGGGATGTTCTCCGTTTGTAGAGCGATTGAGCGGATCTTCACAGTCTGATTGAACTGCACCAGCGAGAGATTGGCTGTGTTAGCGGCAACAAAAGTGTGCTGCAGGACCCATTGGCGAAGGCTCACGGGGATATTGAGAAGTAGTTGCTCATCCGCGTCGCTGAGAATGTGCGCGCTCCCTGTGTTCTTTTTCTTGCTTGCTAAGATGGACTTAAGTGTATGCTGAGGTCCTTCGTTGAGGCAGTTGACCTGTTGAATGTCGAGATGTTCGAGCAGGGAGGCCTGCGTATGCGCGGCGCGGGGTCAACGCCACACCACACGAGCGAGCAATCGTCGACGGTGCCTCACTTCTGTTTCGGCCATTATGTTTGCAGCAGTTGTGTGTGGTTCAAACGAGCGGACGAGCAGGTGCAGGGTGGGGTGGTATCGAGGATGAATTAAGAGTTGGACAGAGTACAGGCTCGTAATAGGGTAGAAAGGAACGGGTGAGATTAGATAAGATCAAGAAGCGACGTATACCGAAGGGGAGAAATACAGCAGCGCAAACAGTAGCGACTCCCTGTAATACTTAGCACACCCGACTGTCCTCTCTTCCCACATCCAGCTACGAGGTATATAATCCATCATACAATCACGCACTCGTCCTTCGCATCCTGACGCGTCGGCCGTGCCATGTTCGCCCGCTTGTTTCCATTCCGTTTCATCTCCGTCAGTCGGTTCATTGCCCTCTTGTTTCCTTGCGCTACGAACCACCGACATAAGTACCACGCCACCAACAGCAAAAGCATATCAAGATTGACTCACCTGCTGCTCGCATATACCACCGCTTCGCGAACTCGACATCCTGCTTGACACCGATCCCAACCTCTGCATAGTACCCAACCGCATACTCCGCTTTGCTCAGACCTTTGTTCGCCGCCCTCCTCGCCCACAAGTACGCCTCCGAATCGCTCTGCTTCAGGACACCCTCGCTTCCTGTCAGGTACCACCCACTCAGCGCCAGCTCCGCCTCTGCGTGCCCCTTCTCCGCCGCTTTCGTGTACCACGCAATAGAGCGCCGCGGGTCCACTGGGCACGTCAGTGAGCCATATTCAAACGCCTGGCCCAGCTTGTACTGAGAGTGTGTATAACCGAGGTGGCCTGCGCGCTGATAGAGCTCCCTCGCATACGCCGGATCTGGTGGAACGACGCCATTGTTTGGATTCTCGTGGAGCATCGCGAGCTCATGCAATGCATGTGGGTTCTCCTCGTCCGCCTGTTCCGCCGCGCGTCGCAGCCAGCCGATAGCCTCGCGGGGGCTTGGGGGCTGCTTGAGAAGTCCGCGGAGGAGGATGACGCCGAGCTTGTACATGGCGGCCGTGTCACCAAGAGAGGCAGCTTTACGGTAGAACGCGGCTGCGCGCTGAGGGTCCGCACGGGTGCCGGCACCGATCTCATTGCAGACTGCAACACGGTAACACGCAGCGGCATGGTTCTGTTTGGCAGCTTGAAGGTAGAGGTGATAGGCTCGCTCATGATCGACCTGCAATCCCAGCATACCCGTTCCGTGGCAGTTGGCGAGGAAGAACTGTGCCTCGTCGTAGGGCTGACCTTGCGTTGCGAGTTTGCGAATTACTTTCAACGACTCCTGGATGAGGGTATCGCGATACTTTCGAAGCCCACGCTGATCTTTGGCGTCCGCACCGATCTTCTTCGCAGCATCGATCAGGTACTTGGCGTAGAGGAAGTGAGCTTCGGGGTCTGGGTCGTCCTTGATTCGTTGACGGTACTGATCAATGTACTCTTTCGTGTATGGGGGCGCGCTCAGATCTATGGCCTTGGACTTCTGCGTGCGAAGGTTTACAGAAGCCGTAGTCTCTGATCGTTGCAACCGAGGACGGGTCATCTCAAATTCAGGCTCTTCTTGCGGCGGTGGCGGCATCGGCGGCGCCGTCTGGAAAGACGATGCGTTGGAGGGACCTCTTGACAAGCTGGACTGAGACCCGGAAGGATACCCGGGGCCACCCTGGTACGGACCAGGCCCCAAGTACGGCGCCGATTGGCCGGGAGGAACGGGTGCATAGTTTTGCTGAGGGTATGGCGAAGGCCCAGGTCCAGGGTGGGGGTATGGGGACTGGGATGGACCTGGGGGAAGGTAGGGAGCGCCGCCTGGACCGGGAGGTCCTGGAGGATATGGTGCATGCATCGGGGGACCAGGCGGGGCGCCACCCGGTGGAGGACCCATGCCCAAGACGTCCGACGCCGCGGCGTAGAGATGGTTGTTGTTGAATTCAGCCCCAGGCGGTGGGCCGTTGTAAGGTCCTTGTCCGTGTCCATTCCAGCTGCCCGGCGGAGGCGGGTATCCCCTTGGTGGAGCGTGTGGGTTGGGCTGGTACATGGCGGCGGGGTCCTCGTACGAATAGAGACTGACTAGATCGGCGTCTGGGTCATGACCGTCGCTATAGAAGCTGGTACCCCCGCTCCCTCCAGAGTGAATTGAAGCGGAACGACCAGTGTCCACGCGGCCTGGCGGCTGGCGGCGCATCTGGTCAGGAGATGTAGGGAGACCCATCGGAGGACCCATGCGCTGGGGGGACTGCATGGACTGCATGGACTGCATAGATCGCATGGACATGGACGTGCCTGCACGGGGGATAGGATCGCTGAGAGGAGGCCCGTGGCCGGGAGGACCACGCTGAGCGATGGACATGTTGCCGAACTGGTCGGCAAGCGCGTTCGGGTTGTAATGGTGGTGGGAGGGAAGTGGGGGGACAGTATCTTCTTCTCCATAGTAGTCGGCGTGCTGTGTGTTGATTGCAGGGACAGATCGGTTTTGGTGACGCATGAGGGGCGGATTCACTAGTCGGAAAGCAGGCAGATATCGCGATGGACGGGTATATTAGGACGGTGAGCAGGATGGGGCACAAGCACGCTCACTGGATTCCTGTCCGTGGGGGGCGCCGTTCACCTCTTCATACGGGGGGACGTCGTAGTCGACGGGGACGGTGTAGGCTCTATGCGGAGCATGGTTCCAGTGTTCGCTGTCGGGAGGGAGGCCCTGGCGACGAGCATGCATGTCCGGGGGCGGGGCGGGCTGGTGGTCCTGGGCGTCGGCCATGGCGGCGGGCGGGGAGAGCTGGACCGAGGAGCGACAGCGGTGGGGGATCGAGGGAGAGCGGCGGAAGGGATGGGGGTGTGGGGAAGTGAGGCCGGCGTCGGACGCGGGAGAGGACGTTGCTGGGATCGCTTGAGGTGGGATCGCTTGAGTGTTGGGGACATGCACAGCCGATCTTGTTGACGGCCCAAACGTCGTCTCAAATCGTTTCTCCGTCGCTTTCTCGTCCTATCGATCTCTCGCTCACACCGACGCATATTGCACACCCCGCACACAGCAGCCCGCCGATGGGCGCGGCACACCTGCTCGCCCGACGCTGCGTCATGGAGGCGGAAAGAAACTGAAAGCCGGCGTTGAAAGCGTAGGGAATAATGATAAGGGCCTAACTGCCGCTCTCCACAGCCACCCTCCCCGTGCTCTCCGCATCCGGCCCGCCCTCCATCCTCACGTCCTCCTCCACAGCGCCCTCCCCAGCTACCCGCGCCCCGTCCTCCCCTCCCAGCTCTTCTCTCTTCTCAGCCTCGGCCGGCGCAGCCGTGGGTACCGGCGTGCCCCCGCTCCAGACCCACTCCTCCAGCACCCGCTCGACCTTCTGTCGTTCTAGCCCCTTCGCCGTCCGCCGCACCTTCACGATCACATCTCGTCTCCGGACCACCTGAGCCTCATCGCCGCCCTCCTCTTCGCCCATATCCTTCCCGCCCGACAGCTCCCGTATCCATTCATCAGTCCCCGAGTCAGGACGCCGGGCCCGGACCGACGCGGTCTCCGTCTCTGTCGGCCGCTCTTCCACCCTATCCCACCCAGGCCGTTTGTAGTTACGAAAGAGTTCCATGCCGTCGTCGCCGTGGTCCGTCGCAGCCCGCTTTCGTTTTTGCGCAGTTCCGTTGGCCACCGAGTCGCCATTGGTCGATCTGCCCTTCTTGTGGTTCCGGTTGTCGTCGTCACTGGAATACCCCGAAGCATGCCGCGCCCTCCACCGCAGCTCTCTGGCCAGTGCAGGTGCGTCCTTGATTCGGTCCCCAGGGACTTCTTCCTTCGCATGGCGCTTGGCTGCGTCCGTCCCACGCTCCATCGTCCGCGTCTCAGCGACGAGGAATTCTGCCAAAGCTTCGACACCTTCCAGAATCCGCGGAGGGAATTCCTCCTTCGCCTTGAGATCGCGCAGGTACTTCTCGCCGGCGTACCAGCAGAGTCTAATCCGAAGGTGAGCGGGGGACGGCGTGAGTAGGTCCACTATTCTTACTTCGCGAAGTAGGGAAACCGGAACTTTTTCGGGACGTGTGTAGCGATCTCAATCTCCCGTACCCGTAGCTCTGCAGAAATGTCAGCATGATACTTATCGGAGTCCATAGGCGAGATACAACGTACGTGCAGCGACGTTGTATGAATGCAAGAAGTTACCACCAAATACGAGCGTGTCTGCGGGAGTATACTATTTGACACGGTCATAATGAGAACGAAGCTATCTGCGTATAACCACTCACCACAGCGTGTATCCATCCCGTGGGGATAAGCATGGTGTTGCCCGTGCTGAGCTCGACCTTGAACACCTCGTCGCACATGTCGCCCAACCATGAATGGCTCTGCATCTCGCTTCCTGACCACCGCTCATAAGCGGCAAGGTTCGCGGGAGTAGGGCGGATGAAGTAGAAAACCTGGAAGCCATAGATGGGGTTAGCGGAGCAAAACGGAGCCGCTTGCGGGCGCACCTTCTTGCCGTGCAGAATATGGTAATACACAGACGATCCAGCGAAGTCAATATGCCAATCCTGTGAGAAATGTTCCTCGTGAATGAAATACGCCAAGCCATGAGATGCCTACGCACGGTCCACGCTCCGCCCACGCCCATGAGGCAATACAACTGAACTTTGGGATAGGTGTGGCCCCGGCCTCTCTTGGTGCTCGGCCAGAACTTTTCTACCCAATCCAGTTCCCGCACGATCCGCGGGGGCAACACGCGATCGGCGAGCTCGGTGCCTGAGATCTCAAGAGATATGACGTTACGAATCTTGTCGCGCTTCGCGGACTCTGTGTTCCAATACTCGGCCCATTTGCCCAGAGTCCAGTGTACATTTGACTGTGTTGCGACATCTGTGGACCACACGAGCCCCCAGAGCACAAGTATTACGGCACCATATAAATGAGACAACATGACCCCTGACGGGGGGAAAGCACGTACCGATTACCTCGACTGGGAACTCTTCCCCCAACGCTTCAGCGACATCGTTGACGGAGAAACCAGTAGGAGGCATCTTCATACCCAGCCCCTCTTCTGTCTCGATGAGGACGGGCTCCGTCATAGCGAGCTCGTCACTCTCCAGCCACTCGATGCCCACGTCCGCCCCCTTCATACGCTTGAAGGGGTCTTTCTTGATCTCCTTGCCCTCCATCATCCTCAGCCACCGATTTGGGTCCATCTCCTGACCCACATTCAGCCCGGCATAGTCACGCTGTGTCTTCTTTCTCGTCGACTTGCGCGTGGGCGGCTTCATCGTGATGACGCGTGCGGGGTCCGCATCAAGGCAAGGTCTGCAGAACCTGCGTTGTCCACCGCCACCACCGCAAGTCAACAACGTTGTAGCCTCCGCGCACAAAGGGTTACATAAAGAAGACGAAACCCACCATTTGTCCACGGCGTCAAGGTCACCATCCCCCGCGCACCTCCAATGGAACCAGATCTTGCACGCGTCACACCGCACCCACTTCTCCTTGTCCGCTGCGTCCAGCGGCGGCTGTCCCGCCTCGTCCCTGCACGCAGGGCACCTTTCGTCCTGGGCCTTGCCCCCCTCCGCCGCCTCCGGTTCCGGGAGCATCTGCGAGTCGTCATCGGCGGCGCCTGTGGAGGGCTCGGGCGTCTTCTGGGCCTTGCCTGTCCGGCGGCGAGGGCGAGCCATGGTAAAAACGAGTGTCTGCGGTGCGTCGTGTGCGCCGTGCGGGCAAGGACGGGTTCGTGGGTATGCTGAGTCGTGGGCGAACCGGTCTGACGAGTGAGGTGGGGAGCGCGCTCGCAGACTCCCGCGCCGTGCTGTACCACAACTGCTTGACGCTGACAAGCGATCGCCCAAACAGGCAAGGCAGCTTCGCGGGTTGACGGCCGGACGCTGAGACCGCCTGTCCGGCTGTCGCCGGCTCTCGTTCTTGAATCTGGACCACCATGCTACCATGTGTACACCTGCAATTCGTCCCAACAACTCTGGCGCGGTCTGGTGTAATATTGGATAAACACGTAAACAGCCAACATGCAAAGTTACAGTTGTTATTCTATTGACCTCTCTATAAGATTAGCAGTTACAACCGGACTGTCCATGTCCTACTACAGATACAGTTGACTTCTCGCATGCCTTCTCAAGCTTCACATCATCTACTCACTGCTTCTCGCTCAGCTCCGCAACGCCAGGAAGGGTCTGCATTGGCACTATATCAACAGCGCGGACATGGAAGCAAGATTGGGTTGTGCTGACCTTGCCCTCGAGGAGCTCGAGACTCGCGCCGCCACCGGTGCTGACGTGGCTCAGTTTGTCCTCCGCGCCGTAGTTGGCAACAACGGTAGCGGTATCTCCACCACCGACAATCACAGTCGCGCCATTCTGCGCGGCCTCAATGTTGGCATCGAGAAGCGCCTTCGAAGACGCCGCGAAAGCCGGGAACTCGAACACGCCGGGGGGGCTAGAGACACCCATTAGTTCCAGGCCAACTTTCCAGACAATCTACGGCTACTCACCCGTTCCAGAGGATGGTCTTCGCCTCCAAAACCGTCTCGCGGAACAACTCACGACTCTTCGGGCCAGCATCCAGACCCATCCAGTCGTCAGGGATACCCTCCTCGTCCGTCGTTTGGCCAGTCTGTAGAGGAGTTAACCAATGTCACTGAACGCATTCTGATCTGACGCACCTTGGCGTCCTTGTCGAACTTGTCGGCAGTGACGTAGTCAATGGGGAAAACGATCTTGATATCGCGCGCCTTGGCCTTCTCAACGAGCGCAGCGACCTTCTCGGACCCAGCAGCATCGAAGAGGGACTGACCAATCTGCACAAGCACAATTCACACCGTGTCAACACGCTCAACACGCGCTGTTTTGAGGCATCGTACCTTGACGTTGTTCAGCGTCTTCTTGAAGGTAAAGGCCATACCGCCGCAGATGATCAGGGAGTTGACCTGCAGACCACCATAAGTTGGAGACCATGAAGTAAGTCATCTCTACGCACCTTGTCCAGCATGTTCTCAATGAGCTGAATCTTATCGGAGACCTTCGCGCCGCCAAGAATAGCGAGGAAGGGGCGCTCAGGGTGCTCGAGGGCCTTGGCGAAGTAATCGAGCTCCTTCTTCATGAGGAAACCTGCGGCGCGCTGGGAGAGCTTAACGCCGACCATGCTCGAATGCGCGCGGTGCGCGGTGCCGAACGCGTCGTTGACATAAACGTCGCCGAGCTTGGTGAGGCCCTCGCGGAACTCGGTGACCTTGGCGGGATCGGCCTTGGTCTTCTTGCCCTCCTTGTCCTTGCTCGAGCCCTCCTCCTCGATGTGGAAACGGAGGTTCTCGAGGAGGATGACGGAGCCCTCAGGGGCGTCGGCGACAGCCTTTTCTACGTCGGGGCCAACGCACTCGTTGACGAAGGTGACCGACTTTCCGAGGTGCTTCTCAAGCTCGTGGGAGACAGGCTCGAGGGAGTACTTGGGGTTGACCTTGCCATCAGGGCGGCCGAGGTGGGACATCAAGATGACCTTGGAGGCGCCTTTTTCCCAGTCAGGACGGGCGGCGCACGGGTGCAGCAAAGGGGCGTACCGTTGTCGATGGCATACTTGACGGTGGGCAGTGCGGCTACGATACGCTAGGGAGGGGGATGTGAGGGTGTAGAGTAGCTGGCGGGGAGAATGGACATACGGCGGGGTTAGTGACCTTGCCCTCCTGCATGGGGACATTGAAGTCGACGCGGATGAGGACGCGCTTGCCCTTGAGGTCGAGGTCGGTGATGGAGAGCTTGTTGGCGATGGACATGACTGGGGGTGGTCGGGAGAAAAAGGGCGATCGATGGTGGGCCGGGGACGGAGGCGGGCTTATATCGACATTCGATGAAGTCAGGCCCCAGTGTGAGGCTCGGCATCTCCCACTCCAGCTCGTTCTCCCGGCGCATTACCGCATCGGGCGCGCGGCTGCGATTGGCGGGTTCGCGTCTCGGCCGTTTCTGGTCTCGCTCTCCAGAGCCTTCTGTCCTGTTCCTCGCCCGTCCTCTCCCGTCTTTCTCACTCTCCCATGCCTGACA
Source organism: Porogramme epimiltina (assembly GCA_900155495.1). Classification (NCBI taxonomy): domain Eukaryota; kingdom Fungi; phylum Basidiomycota; class Agaricomycetes; order Polyporales; family Polyporaceae; genus Porogramme; species Porogramme epimiltina. The sequence goes on from FTLJ01000231.1 coordinate 34,549, forward strand.
ATCCGCCCCCAGACCAGGCCGCTTCCAATTCCCTCGGCCTGGACCTTGACGCGCTCAAGCTCAAGGACGATCCAGAACCCGCCGCGCCGAAGCCTCCTCCTGCGGATGGCACTAGTCCATCCGAGGACACCCCCACGTCCCCCACAGACGCTGCAGACACAAAGACAGAGGGCGACGACAAGGATGCCGCCGGAAAAAAGGAGCCCAAGGAGAAGAAGAAACCGTACGTGAACCCCGATCGTGTCAAGACCGGTGGGCAGCGGGTGCGTCTCTTCTCCAATCGCGGACAACTGCGCGCCGTATTGAGCGGTCCTCTCAGGAGAAGCCTAGTGAAGAGGAGCTCGCGGAGCGGATGGCGCGCATCCGCGAGCAGAACGAGAAGATCAAGCAAAGGAGACTGGTACGCATACTCACTGCATTGGCGGCATGGCTCGACTGACAAACGCGTGCAGGACGTCCAAGCGGACGAGGACGAGTACAAGAAGATGCAAGAAGTGGAGCGCGTCAAGGTTGCGAAAGCGAAAAAGGTACAGGAGAGCGTGGACAAAGCCCGCGAGCAGAATGCTCGCCGTAAGATGGATAAGGTATGTCTCCATGGCTTCCAACGACTGTTCGGCTTCCTGACTGCCACCCCCCTGGTAGATCCAAAGCCGCGAGTGGGACTCTGGGAAGCCCTCGCGGGAATGGAACAAGCCCAAGAGGGCCGACGAGGAGACTGATGACGCTGAGAAGAAAGCGCAGCCGTCGATCGGCATCCGAGGCGGTGTGCGTGGTGGTGGGCGCGGCGGAGGGCGGGGCAGAGGACGTGGAGGGGGAGGAGGAGTAACGTCCCCTGCTGCAGAGCGGGGTGAGAAGAAGGATGCACCTGGTGCAGAAACCCCCAGTGCGCCTGCAGAGACCGTTGCTGCGAGCTCATGAAATATACCCATGTATCAGTACGACTCCTGTATTTTCGGATGATCCTGTTCGTGCTTTGCTGTAATATTGAAACATCCGAGGCTTGACCTCGCACCCGAATCCCAGTCCGAGCCAGAATCTATGCTGTTGTGAGGCTCCGGTCCGTCGGTCTCCGGTGCAAGATTTTCCGTAAGCGCCCGATCGCCCTCCTCGAGGCTTGCTCACTTTCTACTTTACAACATCCCCCGCTCGACGTCTGTGTTTTGCAGCGTCTCTACCACTACTCCCAACATGGGGCGCGGCGTCCTTCTGACATCCAACCTTCCGCAACTACAAAACCTCATCAAGCGTGATCCTCCCGCATACAAGGAGGAGTTCCTTCAACAGTGGAATCACTACAACAGCATTCGCCAGATCTTCCAAATCAACCCTGACGAGAATGCCCAACATTTTAGGGAGCTTGTCTCCTTCATCGCCCAGGTGTGCATAGCTGGCTACCCCTTTTGCGCTCGCCGCTTCTTACTTGTGGAAACAGGTCGCGCAGTGCTACCCTAAGGAGACGGCAGATTTCCCCTCGCAAATCTCTTCCCTGCTTCTTGAGAGCTATGGCACACTCTCCCCGGACACCCGCAAGTCCCTAGTCCAAAACTTGGTTATGCTACGCAACAAGGAGGTCATCACTTCGATCACGTATGCCTTGAGTTCGTTTCTTCACCTTCATTCCGTTCGTTAAACCGCTGTCCTCAGGCTCCTCCAGACTCTTTTCCCCCTCCTCCCTCGTACGACCTCCTCTTCTTTACGCGCATTCATAAGGAGGACCATTCTTTCTGACATTCGCACCGCCAACCTCCGCACCAAAAATCACAAGCTCAACCGCGCGGTGCAAGCGATGCTCTTCGGAATGGTCGAGCGGGGGATGGAAGCGGAAGTCGTTGGAGACAAGGGAAAGCTCAGGGCAGCAGCGGGGCCCTCTTCAGCTGCTAATAACGGGGAGGAAGCGATGTGGGCCGTTGTTTTGACGAAGGAACTATGGAGGAAGGGTATTTGGTATGTTTTTCCTTTTTTTTCCTGTCATGGGCTGTGTCAAACTCTCCACACAGGAACGACGCAAAGACCGTTTCCATCATCGCCCTTGGTTGCTTCCATCCCGTAGTGAAGGTTCAAAGCGGGTCACTGCACTTTTTCCTCGGGAGCGATGAGGAGAAGGAAGACAGTGATGACGAGGAGGAAGACGTAAGCCATCTTGCATGTATACTCGAAACGGTTTGCTCAACGCTTGCTATTTTAGCTCCCCGACGTGAAGTCCTTGCAACACCGCCGCGACATCAACAAGAAGACTCGGAGCGGGGACAAAAAGCTACAGAAGACGATGAAGTCTGTCAAGGCTGTACGTCTGGCCCTCATATCTCGAACGCTTAACCCTCACACCCCCCACAGAAGAAGAAAAAGAAAGCTGAAGCGGCAAACACGAACTTCCCTGCCATTCAGCTTCTCAACGACCCCCAGACGTTCGGCGAGAAGCTCTACGACATGCTTAACAAGTACGACAAGCGTTTCTCTCTCGACCACAAGATTCTCCTCATGCAGCTCCTCTCACGCGTCATGGGCGGGCACAAGCTCTGCGTGCTCGGATTCTACACCTACATCATGAAGTATCTCGCGCATCACCAGCTCCGCATCCCCGCAATCCTCGTCGCGCTCGCGCAGTCCGTGCACGAATACACTCCCCCAGATGCGCTCACGCCTGTCGTCCGCAAGCTTGCGCATGAGTTCGTCCACCCTGGCGTTGGCAGCGAAGTCATTGCGGCAGGGCTCAACTCCATCCGCGAGGTTTGTCGCCGTCAGCCATGGGCAATGGAGGAGGACCTCCTTGGTGACCTCGTCGAGTACCGTAAGAGCCGTGACAAGGCCGTCACTGCTGCAGCGCGTGGCCTGCTCCAGCTCTTCCGCGAGGTCAACCCTGGCATGCTCAAGCGGCGTGAACGCGGCAAAGAGGCGAGCATGGGCATAGCCAAGGGCTCACAGCCTCTGCCGTTTGGTCATAGCGCAGAAGCAGCTGTTGACATCGAGGGCTTGGTGGTATGTGTTTATGTTCTAAGGATATCCCAAGGTCTTGTCCTTACATGATTGTGTGAACAGCTACTGGAAGACCACCTCAGGAAGCTCCGGGAAGAGGACGGTGTCGCGTCTGGGGACGAACCCGAGGACGATGAAGCAGCGTGGGAAGGCTGGGACGTCGAATCCGACTCCGATGAGTCCTCCGACGGATGGGTCAGCGTAGATTCGGACAGCGGCGAGGACCTGGAGATCAGCGACAGCGAGGATGAGGATGGGAAGGGCAAGAAGAAATCGAAGTCCAAGGGTAAAGCGAAGGCTCATGAGGAAGATGCGCCAGACGCTGAGGGTGCGGAGAAAGACCAGACAGAGGAAACGGCAGAGGAAGCGGCGAAGCGGATATCAACGCTCGCCACAACCAAGGTACGTCGAGTGTATGTTCATCTCAAGACTATGTGACCGAGTGCCGTTTCAGATTCTTACACCTGCCGACTTCGCCCTGCTAAACGATCTGCGCATTAAAGCCGCTAACGAGGCTGTAGAACGCGGTGGTGGCAGCGCTGCAAAGCGCAAACTCGCAACGCTTGAGTCGCAGAAGAAGACCCTCCTCGCCTCCTCAGATGGTAACTTGGTCGAGACTTTCATTTCGGAGAACGACATCCTAGGACCGCGCAAGAAGGCCAAAGCGGACTATGCGGAGCGCATGGCGTCAATCGAGAAGGGCCGTGAGGGACGTGAGAAGTACGGCTCGCTCAAGGGCAAGAAGAACAAAGCAGCACCAAGCAGCTCGACGAATCGAGAGAAGGCGCGCAACAAACCGCTCATGATGATTCTCGCCAGCGGCGCGGTGCGCAGCAAGAAGAAGGCGTCGTTACGAGAAAAGCAGCAGAAGCTGCGTGCACACATCGAAAGGGCGAAGAAGGCACATTAAAAGGGTTTCTATGCTTGACCGTGGACTGCATGTGTGTTCTATTTGGGCACATCTACATGTATAGACTACATATCCTATCCCTCTACTATGTGATGTGACAGATCTATTTGCCGTCGGTTGGGCCCACGGCACTCCTTTTGCCAGTTATGAAGAAGGCGCGTCGATATAGTGCACGTCGGGCAGGTCCCTCAGCTTCTGGGCCGCTTGTTCGGGTGTCAAATCACGTTGTGGCTCAGCCATGAGTTCAAATCTGTGTCAGAGCATTAAGGGGATGTACAACATTGCGCAGGAAGATTCACGCACCCGACGAGGAACTTCCTAACGGAGGCACTACGAAGCAGTGGGGGTGCGAAGTGGAGGTGCAAATGAGCGATGTTCTCCTCGTCCTGGTCCTCTGGTGTTGCATCGGAGCTCGGAGGAGTTGGTCGTTGGTGAATGCCCATGGAGTAGGCGAAAGAGCAGGAGAAGAGGTTGTCATAACGTATAGTGAGTTGAGACAGGATTTGAGCGAACGCCGTCTTCTCCACGGTCGTGAGGTGGATAATAGAAGGGATGTGCCGCTTATACGGAAGGACTGCATGAAGGGATTGAGTTCCACCACAGTGAAAGATGATCCTGAGAGCGTACGCATAATCTCGAATGGCCAAATGGCCCACCATGGCACGAGGGCGATCCAATGGTCATTCTTGAGCACTACGCGACCCTGGTCTGAGGCAACACTCGCCTCGAAGTGGACGTAGTCACACAAGAGACACGAGCGGCCAAGTGGTCCCCGAGGAGCATCGGATGGCTGAGTAGCATTCGAATACTTCTTGAGGCTGTCAAGCTCTGTGGCTGGGAGGGAAGGGACGGCAGACAATGACCAGACTTGGCCATGGGGATGAGGGTTTGAGCACCCCATGATCGCACCCTTATTCTGCAGAACACTGAGTGGTATCCCGGAGTAGCGTGAGTGCTAACCAACCTCGAATATTTGTATATACTTGATTCCTTCCTCTGCTCCTCGCTTCTGGTAGATGGAACGCCATTCGTCGATGATGCGCTCAATATCCTGCTGGGGGAGCCGTGCGAGGGTGAGGTCGTGGCGAGGGTGGAAGCAGAGCACGTCGCAGCCGCCCTGCACTGGCTCCGTCGTCAGGAGGGGGTGAGGAGAAGAGGGCGCCACGGGTCCAGGTGGTGGAAGCACGGCAGCGAAGTCATTCTCGAAGACCATGGTGTGCTCGTACTTGGCGTTTTGTTCGCCGCCAGCGCGACTGTTGCCTGGACAGAGGTAGCATTTGGGATCGTACTCGGGGAGACTGGCTTGCTGTGGAGGCTCGGTCTGTCCGAGCCATGGCCGCTTGGTTCGGTGCGGGGAGACGAGGACATGTTCGCCGGTGAGCGGATTCACTGCGGAATGTATGAGGTCAATGTGAAGCCGAGAGGACGCCCCGACATACCGCGACGGTGTGGGTGGGTGGACGGGTCGAACTGGATGTCTGCCATGGCGGCTGGTGGCTGGAGGCGATGGGATCGCTGATTTTATAGGCCTTGGAGCGATACGAGAGGTCATGCACACCCGCCATCGTCGCCTCGGTCGACCGCCCGCCCGCCCTCCCGGCCATGATCTCATCCTCTCCGCCCCGCCGGTCCGTCGCACCGCCAGCGCTTCCACCCAGACGCCCACTCAGGCCAACGCCACGCTTGGGCGCTAGCAGCCCACTACACCCACCCTCGCTTCCACCATGTCTGAGCCCGCCTACAAACGCCCCCGCATACAGCGTTCGCCCTCTCCCGTCTATAAGCTTGACGAAGAAGATGACTCGTATGAACCGTATGTTCCCGTCGCTCAAAGGCGTCAGGCAAAACTCGCAAAGCTGACGTCTTGGGGCGCAAATGCCGAAAAGGACAAGGCGAAGCGGCTCCAAGAAGAGCAGGACGAACGAGACGACGAGGAGCGAGAGGAAGAACGCAGGAGAGAGAAGGCGCGGAAGGAGCGCACTCTCTTGATGGAGGCGCAGGAGGTGCATGACCGAAAGGCCGCGGAAGGTGCGTCCTATGTCAAGACGGTTCTTCTCAACTTGCTCATTGCCATTCAGATGCAAAGAAGACTGCTGCAGAGAAGGCGGAGGAGGCGGATGCTGAGATTCTTGCCGCTATTGCTGCTCGGAGGAAGCTTGCCTCTGACCTTGAGCTCGCAAAAGGTGTTCAGTACACTGAAGCCATGAAGGCATCGTGCGTTCTTTCATGTCGTTGGGCACCAGTCACCGACGTACTGAGCCATGTCTGATAGATGGCGACCACCAAAGTTCGTAAGAAATCGGTCAGAGGCGGAGAATAGGAGTATATGGGAGAAGCACCATATCATTGTGGAGGGTGACGACTTACCTCCACCCATCGACAATTTCACGGATATGAAGGTTCCCGACCCCCTTGTCAAGTTCCTGAAGTCGAAGAGAATCACGAAACCGACCCCTATCCAGTTGCAGGGGATACCTACAGCGTACGTCCAACGTACTCCATCATGAATACGCCTAACCACCCCCTAGTTTCGCTGGTCGCGACATGATCGGCATTGCATTCACTGGATCGGGCAAGACGCTCGCATTCTGTCTACCTCTTATCATGCTCGCGTTGGAGGAGGAGGCACGGTTATCGTTTGTACGAGGCGAAGGACCTGTTGGCGTCATTCTCTGTCCCTCGCGTGAGTTGGCGAACCAGACATACGAGAACATCCTTACGTGGACGGATGCCTTGGCGAAGGACGGCCGGTATCCTCAACTCAACACCCTTTTGTGTATCGGCGGTATCTCCATGGGGGAGCAGAGTCACGTTCTGAACAAAGGTCTACATATCGTCGTCGCCACGCCAGGACGGTTAATCGACATGCTAGAGAAGAAGCGGTTCACATTCGACAACTGCAAATACCTATGCATGGACGAAGCCGACCGCATGATCGACTTGGGCTTCGAAGACGACGTACGCAATATCATGAGTTTCTTCAAGGTGTGTTAGTGCTTGTGCATCATAGTCAAAGCAGTCGAGCTAATGCATATTTTCAGCGGCAACGGCAGACGTTGCTTTTTTCGGCCACCATGCCCAGAAAAATTCAAGACTTCGCGCAGCAATCTTTGGTGAAACCCGTCCTCGTCAACGTTGGCCGTGCGGGCGCAGCAAACTTGGACGTTTTGCAGGTCGTCGAATACGTGAAACAAGAAGCAAAGATGGTATACTTGCTAGAGTGTCTGCAAAAGACGCCACCTCCGGTCATCATCTTTAGCGAGAATAAGAACGAAGTCGATGGTGAGTACCCGCGGGTGCCGGCAAACGAGACACGTTCTGATGCGTGTTGGCAGACATTCAGGAGTATCTATTGCTGAAGGGTGTCGAAGCCGTTGCAATCCACGGGTCCAAGAGTACGTATTGCGCCATTCTGACTTATTGAACAATGGCTCACAATGGCACCTCATACAGCCCAGGAAGAGCGTCAGTACGCCATCAAATCTTTCAAGACCGGCGCGAAAGATGTGATGGTCGCATCTGGTGTCGCCTCGAAGGGGCTCGACTTCAACGACATCCAGCACGTCATCATCTTCTCTATGCCCAAAGAGATCGAGGACTACGTGCACCAGATTGGTCGTACGGGCCGTAGCGGCAAGACGGGAATTGCGACCACGTTCGTGAACATGAATACGCCCGAACAGACCCTGCTTGACCTCAAGTACCTTCTCATGGAAGCTGGCCAAAAGTAAGTGATCTTCGTTTCCGGCCGCCGCCCTTACACACGTGGGTGCTAAAGGACATTTGCCATAGGGTCCCGCCGTTCTTACAGAGCATCGAAGATCCGCGCGCCGCTCAAGGCGGTTCGCTCAAGGGCTGTCCTGTTTGTGGCGGCCTTGGGCATGGGATCTCGAACTGCCCGAAGTTGGAGGATACGCAGCGGAGGCAGATGGCATCGCATCGCATTTCGGACGACCGGGGCGGATACTAGTATTGATCTCTTACATGTAGCACTCCCGGCGGCGCGAATATCACCGACGGACCGAAGTTCTCGAAGCTCGGGCATCGGGTGTACGGAAACGTATTGTATCCTCCATCCAGCATTCTATCTGTACAAAGTACAACTATTCGACATCTTCTGGTCCACTCTTTCATGTAACGCGTAAGTGCAAGTAAAACCCCTTTTACAGCTTCGATGCCTCCACGAACGTGACACCCTGCAACACGAACTTGGTAAACCGGCAAATCCGAACGCGAGAAACACGCATACATACCTTCTCGATGTTCGTTGCGAGGTCGCCGAGTGCCGTCTTGATAAGACCCGCCTCGTAGTCAGTGACCTTGCCAAGAGGCTTAATGGCCACGACGCCCTCAGGCTGAAAAGAATGCCCACATTTAGCATTTAGGTCAAATGGTGCCAGGATCGATGCACACTCACCCCGAGTTCAACAGGTGCAGAGAAGTAGTCAAGGTCGCGGCCGATCTCCTTCTTGATGACTTCACCGCCCTCCTTGTCGGACGAGAGGTTGACGAAGGTGGGCGCGACGATGCCCTTCTCACCCTTGACGGCACGGATGAGCTTCTCCGCGAAGTCCGCACCAGCGTACGCCATGGAGAGCGTTGCGGAGCCGGCGCCATCCTTGGCCTTGACGACCTCGTCACCGCCGAACTGGATGCGGTTCGTCAGCTTCTCGTAGTCCTCCTGGGCGAGGCCCGCGGGGAGAGGGTGCGACGATTGCGAGAGGAGAGGCACGATCTGGACGGGGGGAGTCAATGCGCGGTCTCTGATTGGACGGGGTGAAAGAACATGCCGTGACGCCGCTGTGGCCACCGATGACCGGGACAACAACCTTGGGGGCGAGTGAGAGGTCCCCAAGGATCTCGGCGACGAAGGTGGAGGCGCGGACAACATCAAGCGTAGTGACGCCGAAGAGCCTATGGGGCGGAGGTGAACACATTGGTGTGCCAAGGGTATCGCGACGCGCACCTCTTGGCGTCAAACACGCCATGCTTCTTGAATACCTCCGCAACGATTGGGACGGTCGAGTTGACGGGGTTGGAAATGACGAGAACGAACGCCTTGGGCGCGGCTGTCGCGATACCGGTCGCAAGATCACGGACGATACCCGCGTTGATCTGGTCAGTTGTGAGCGAGCGTGAGCATCAAATCATGCGAGAAAAGCAGTACCTTGAAAAGGTCATCTCTACGCCGACCAAGATGTTAGCATACATATGGTACGATGCGGGGAGTTAGTGCTCGCACAAACCTGGTCATCTATATTGGGAATGAGTGCTGAATCTACTGAATAAAATGGTACGACACGTACACCGGGTTTCCTGGGGACACCGGCGGGGATGACAACGACATCGGCACCGGTGAGAGCCTTCTTGAGACCCTCGTCGGGGGGAAGGTAGCCCACGACCTTGGCGGGAGTGGAGATGTGAGACAGGTCTGCAGCGACACCGGGAGTGTTCACGATATCGAAGAGGCTCAGCTGTACCCCTTGTAAGACACTACACGGAGGTTTCTAACGCTGTAAGACATGCCTCGGTGACGAGCGGGTTGTTCTTGAGAAGGAGGGACAGGGGCTGGCCAATACCGCCTGATCACGGCCGATTAACCACAGCATGGATATGCGAGGGCAGACGAAAACTAACCGGCGGCACCGAGGACAACTGCCTTGACCATTGCGCTGTGAGAGGGGCGATTGAGATGTGATAGGAGGTGGATGGAGACGGAAGGAAAGCTCGAGGGGAGGAGCTTGGCCGATCGTTGGGAGGTCTATCGCAGCCCACGTGATCGCAGTACTCCTCCCCGTGGGGCATCGCGGGCATCGCGAATCTGATCCGTTCCGCGTCCCCGGCCCGTCCCTGGCCCAGCCTTGTCTCATGCTCCCCTCCACCGCCAAGCTTCCACTCGCCTTTCCATCCATCTCACGGCTCACTCGTCTGCCCGTCGCTCGAGCAGCTCCTTCTCGCAGAAACATCTACCTCAGGTCACTCCCCAGCACCATGCCAGAGTCCAAGGTCGTCGGCGTCGAAGACCTCGCCACCTCGGAGGCCAAGTGAGCGTTCCGGCCCTGTCCATTCCGATTCCGCCCACTAACGGCCAGTCACCCGTGTTTTCCCAATTTCAGGTGGGTCAAGCTCAGGAGATGCCGTTACCAGGATCCGACGGGCCAAGAGGCGAGCCCGCTCGACGACTCGTACGGCTCCCATTGCTCTCCTGACCTGCTTCCCTAGCGGCTATGGGAGTTTGCGGAGCGCCCTACGCGGTCTCTTAGCGGAGTAGACGGTGCGCACCATCTCATTCATTCCCCGTGATTTTTGCTAGGAGCAAACATATGTCCTTGGAGCAGGTGTGGCGATCCTCGCACTCCTCCGTTCCGAGACAAAGGCATTCCCCCCCTCCACCATCATCATCGAGCAGTTCCGGCCCCCTGTCGACAAATATGTCGTTGGTGCGTCATTCCTCACCGCAACCACGCTTCACCGCTGACGGTCGGCGCATGCAGAGCTTCCTGCAGGTAAGTGTGGCGTGCCATCGTAACCCTGATGCATCGCATGCACTCACTTGCTATCTAGGGCTGATTGACAAGAACGAGAACGCCGAACAGGCTGCTATCCGCGAGCTTGAGGAGGAAACTGGATTCAAAGCAGCTGGCGTCATACAGACATCGCCTTTGCTCGTATGTGACCCAGGTATCATCATCCTGGCGCTTCCTACCGTACAAGGTTCTGAACCATCTGCAGGAATGACGAACGCTAATATGAAGCTAGTCGTACTTGACGTCCCATTCTCAGACAATTTAGAGCAGCCAGAGCAGAAATTGGACCCTGGAGAATTCATCAAGGTGCGCGTCGTGGAACTATCCAAGTTGAGGGGAGAGTTGATAGGTGAGTGTCTTTCGTGAGTATGTGCAAGAGGGCCACTAACCATGTGGATAGAATATGAGAAGAGGGTGATGGTCGCATTTTGCATGCTCATTGGGGACTGGACTTATTGGCCGATTTTGACAGGGGTTTGTTATCGATGCCCGTCTCGACCATCTCGCTTCCGGGCTCGATTTCGCAGAGAAAATCCGACAATGAGTTGACCAGAGTGACTTTTATGGTACTAGTATCTCGTGTGTTATCCTCGAGGGTGGATGAGTGTCCCCTCAAACTTTGTACGGAATATTACGTTTGTGGCTCTGGGTACGTGGCGTGTGGCGCTCCTGTCGGACATCCCCACTGATATTTCTGTCCCACCCAGCTTCCAAATTCTATTGTTCAATGGAATCACGACCTGTTTGTTTGAAATTACGTCGTCGTTTGGAAAATCCAGTCCCCTATAAATAAACATCTCTGTTACGAACAGGTGTATTAGGTTTCCACATACATGTGAAAGCTGTACCGCCTTCTTGGCTATATGGTTCCTTCCGTCATTTTATAGCGCCCGCTCACCCCATCTTTTCTTCTAGGTTACTGGTTGGTTGGCATGCAAGAGGTACCACATAGAGTAAACATACATCTCGGTAATACGCCACGATTGATCCTCTATCCTTGCCGAACAAAATTCCCAGATGATTTCGCTCATCTGGAGCAACCCAACTATCCGCATCGGGGTCACTAGGACTGACATGTGCACTTTGAAGGTACAGCTTCCCCGTCGGACCCGCTCACCTCAATACAGTGCTATATGTCGAACATTCAGCAGATCAGCAGAACGCGACATCCAAGTCCCGGCATCGCCGCCCGGCATTCGAGGTTGGCATCGTGTCGGATCTCCGATCCGTTCCAAAGGCAGACCGGTGTCGGTACCTTGATAAATTGGCAAACTTCCGGTCAAGCTCTCAATCGTTTAACGTTTAGGTCCCACCCTCTCCAGCTCAGGTGAGCGGGAGCATCTCGTCGGTATGTGGCTCCAGTCAGTGCGGGTAGATGCCTGATAATTTCTTCCGCGCTTCTCCATTTAGAACCACTGGACACGTAAAATTTGCCCACTGTCGGGCCGCCTTCCTTTGTTGGACGCTTCGTTCTTCACAGCGCAGTCGTGTTTGCAACTGAGCCGTGTAGAGCGGCCAGTCCCCTCCTATCTCGTATTTAGGAGTATAGCGGCTTCCCAGATTTAATCGCGGGGCTCGCCAGTATTCTTCGTCTCCCTCCTTCCAGGGACCTTTTTACTTTTCTCTGCTCTTGGCTCCGGCCCACCCCTTGATAACTGGGCCGCGGTCCCGCAACAGTCGTTGCTCAGCCTCCCGTGAACACGGCGTCAAGGCTATCCGCATCCAGATAAGTAGATGACTTGTATACGTGGCGGCGTGCTAAGCGTACTGAGCTGCGTCTCAGAGCCTGCTGAACCGCGATGCACAGCTATGGGGGCGCCGCAGAAAGAGACGGGGGGCTTGTGTCCCGTTTCGCCTATTGTAGCATGGGCACGGGTCGGACGCCCACAATGCATACGTTTACACGGAAGCAGGAGGAGAGGATGCGAGGGCGATCGCGGGTAGAGGACAGCCTCTGTCTGGCGGCACCCATGGCAGGGCATGACATGGGTGGATTCGGGATATGTACCATTGCTATACACCGTGCGGCTTGGTTGGAAGGAGAGGGTTCGACGTATGGGCAGCACTGGCGGGGGGCGGGACTGGGCGGCCGACACGCGCACGCTAGAGTTTTCCAAGGGGTCGCACGCGAATGGCGGGAAGACAAAACACCCATAACAGGACGCTTGCAGGGGCGCCTGCAGGGACACAAGGCGATGCGGGGATGTGGCAGAAGGTTCGATGCAGACGCATGTCGGCACAGCAGGCGCGCATAGCGGGCACAGAACGGCCCTGTCACACGGACACCAGTGCTGCCTCAACAAGGTTTGGGGAAGGCTGTTCGCGCATCCCCTTCTGCATAAATATCCCCTCCCCCAACATTTCTTCCCAACAGTCCTCCACACCTTCGACCCTCGACCCTGGTCCCAACTTCGTCTACTTGATGTGAGTGTCCGCCCTTTCCCGTACGAGGTCTCTTGCCTATATTAATCTTGTGCAAGTTTATACAGCATGGATACCCTCCAGTCCTCCTTTCCAACCGTCGCCCTCCTAGGGTTCACGGGAAGTGAACAGACCACCGGCGCTCTCTACACCGCCCACGTCACTGGCCGGAAGGCAATACCCAGTCTCTACAACGCTCCCGGCAGCTATGCTGCCGCTGCCGCCTTCAACGCGCTTTTCAAGACACCTGTTTGGGATGGTCTCCACGCTCAGCCCGGTGTCAGTGTCGACCCTGCCGCTTTGGCTCCCTCTGAGGACACCACGCCTGGTCCCAGATACACCGCCGTTAGCTCCGGCACCCGCATCCCATCCACCGGGCCGATCGCCAAACTCCTCATCGAGCACTCTCGCCGACTTCCTATTACGACCATCTCGGGTCGTCGCACAACTCCTTTGTCTGTTACCATTGTCGAGCTCCCGGATGCCCCCGCCAGCGAAGACCATCCCGTTGCAAAGGTCTCGGCTCCCGTGATCATTCCAGTGTTTGCGAGCGCCGCTGCTGCTGCCGCTTCTGGAATCCACGGAGATTGGGTTAATATGTCTATGATTATATTCGGGATGATTTGCGGCGGGATGTCCTCATTCGCCCTCCAGTCGGGGGACCTCACCTTCACTCGCCCCGTGTCCACCCCAGGCGTCCCTGCAGGCGATGGATATCTCGAAGTTGGCAATGAAATTATCGTCCTCAAGGGCACCGAGGCCGCGGTAACCTCTGTGACCCGCGGTCGTTTCTCCCTCCGTTACAAGAGCGAGGGCAGATACAACATGATTTCAGCCTGTGGATCCCTCCTCACCGCTCAGTGCATCATTCAACTTCTCGTGGTCCCCTTCGGGACTGTATTTGGCCAATTTTGTTTCTTCCTCTCCCTAACCGTCGCCTGGATTTACAACTCGTACGTCTCACGCCAGGAGAAGACCGCATGGAAGCGTCTCGTCCTTGAAGACCTCCTCAAAGCGCCGGTTATGGAGCGTTTCAGCCTTGGGACACGCACGTCCGCTGCCGTTTTCATTATGCAGGAGCTTCAACCCGCGGACGTGGAAGAGCAGCTAGCTCTCCTACTCCCTAACAGCACACCAGTGTGGAAGACATGGCGCCAGGTTGTTGCGCGCGAGCTTCAGAGTGGGAACCCCAACTTCAAGGCCATACCGACCCCTGCCGCGTTCAATGCTGATGAAGACAGGCTCCTCAGGACATTGTTCACTGACGCTCAAGCCGCTGTTGATGCTTTCACGCAGTCCAAAATCTAAGGGTCAGGACCCTGGTGAGCATCGTGCGGGCCCCCTCAATATCTACATTATCATCCACTATCACACGAGTGTAGCCTTACAACCTCAGCAGATCGACTACGATTTGTGAGAACTTGGAGTTGAAAGCCACTGGTGTGCTGAGCTCTATAATTTGTCCGTGACGATACCCTCTACCGAGATTGGCCGAGAACTACTAGATAGACATTTCAGCGATCTCTTCGTGTATTTTCTATTGTCTGACCTGTACTATGTTCCTGATCCGAGTCCGGTCCCAACTCGCTGCGCCACCCTTCCTCTCTCCCCCTCCTCCTCCTCCTCCCCCCCCTCCTCCTCCAGTCTTGTCTCGTAGCCTCTATCCGATCGTGCTCATGATTGGTCCGTGATACTTTCCTATCCCTATAAGACGAAATATCCTAGTATACGACTTATCCCGAAATTTGCAATGGAGCCCTTCAATTTGGCGCTCTGAGTCATACCCTTTTTGGAATCGAAGCGATGGTGCGCCCAAAGTAGGGCCGACCAGAATGAGCTGTACCCAAACCTCTTCTCTTCTGATCTAGGTCCAGTCTCCCCAAATTGCTGCTTTCATGGCCATTATCATGGCATTTAATGGGGTTCGCCGCCTCGAGTTCCGGCGTAGGTATATCAGGTCACCTGTTGCACCGCCTTGTGCCACCATGCTGCAGAGTCGCCCGCTGCAGCGGAGAACTATCCACAGCTTCTCGTCTACATGATTGAGATATCGACGCTCTGAACGGAGCGCTGCAATGCCACATACTCTGATGAAACTCTGCGTACAGGTCGGACAGCTGGCGTGGGTGGGGTGAAACCTGCTCTGCTACCCTTCAAGTAGTACTAATTCATGGAATGTATGTAGCGAGCAGCTCGTTGACACGCCACCCAGCTAATGGGCCTAAACAGCTAGCTACACCCAAACACGTGCAAGGCGGCGTGAACCCTCGGCAGCTACGGGGTGTCACCGTGTGTGTCTTCTATCTCGCTCGCCTTTGACACGCATAGGCCACAGTGCGGTCTAGGTACGTTATATCGGTATCAGCCGCAGGGAGAGTGTGAACACGTTGTTCCGCCGGGGCGGATATAGATCGATAACCCTGAAATCCGCATATCCGGATCCTATGAAAGGCCCTAGACGCTGTCCTCACTCTTCTGTGAGTCGCGTGAAGAGGTGCTTCTGCGGCCGGGACTTACTAGTCCCTTTTTTTCCCTAGGGTCGACTGAACCGGAACCTTATATCCGCAGGTCTGGATAGCATTTCACTTACCCGAAGGGCGTGCCACTACGACCTTGCTCTTGTAGATCCTGCCCGTGCCGGCCAGCATGCTCATTCGCCACCACGCTGTATCCAGGCGCGAACTTGAAAGGAGCCATGAGTATAGCTTCCGTGACTCTTAACAGCGCCGCTAGATGTTGAGGGTCTTCTTTCAATTCTCATCTGTTCGATCTCCCAACCATGCCCATCCCAATCGCCAAGCACGCTCTAGACAAACTCAACAGTGCCGACTCGCGATTCAACCTCGACATCTCTGGCGTTGCAGGTTTCTTCGGCGGAGATGTCGCTGTATCCGCGATGGGAACTATTCACCTGTACCGCGGACGAAGGTGGCTTGGGTGGTATAACTCTCCAGGCAGTTACGACATCGCGAAAAGTTATGGTGTTCTCTGCAAATCACGTATCTGGGACGGCCTGTATCCTGGGGTCAACGTCGACCCTGCAGTTCTTTTCGGGCTCAATCACAAAACTGGCCCTGCCTATCGTGGCGTTCATTCCGGTACGGCTATGGCAAGAACAGGTCACATCGGGTACCTGCTTGCGGAAGAATGCAAGGATCTCAATCCCGTCCATACCGCGGTCGGAAGGGTGAGCTCAACTGTAATGGTCACCGTGGTCGACCTCAACGCAGTGCCGGTGGAATACGACGTTCACCCTGTGATCGCCGACCGGTTTGCAACGTACCTTGCGCTTGTACCCATATCCACCACGCTCGCAGCCTCCATCCTATCAGTTATCGTTGCAGGAGACTGGTATTCATTTGGCCTCATTCTATTCGGTGCTCTCGTTAGTGGATCGTCCTGCATCATCATCGGTTCAGCGAAGCTCCAAATCCGGCGTCCCGAACCGGCCCCGACGTCCCCACCCGGGAATGGCATCCTCGGCGCTGACAGCTCGAACATCATCGTCCTCCTTGGGCCGGAGCACGCGACAAACATCGTCACGAAGGGCGGCTTCCACCTTCACTTCAACGGCGAGCCACGATACA
Source organism: Porogramme epimiltina (assembly GCA_900155495.1). NCBI lineage: Eukaryota > Fungi > Basidiomycota > Agaricomycetes > Polyporales > Polyporaceae > Porogramme > Porogramme epimiltina. The sequence goes on from FTLJ01000231.1 coordinate 50,967, forward strand.
ACATGATCGGCATCTGCGCACTCTTCCTCACAATCCAGTTCCTCGCCCAGCTGCTCATCATCCCCGTGGGCACGCTCTTTGGGCAGCTCATGTTCCTCGCATCGCTCGCGGCGTCTTGGCTGTACACAGCCTTCCTCTCCTCGATCGACCGGGAGAGCCTCCAACGCGCGATCGTGAACGCGCAGGTCCTCCGAGACCCACCCAAAGTCAAATATAGCCTCGGCACGCGCACTATGGGCGCTGTCTTTGCTCTCCTAGTCCTCCGGGACTCCTTTGAGGGCAAGCCCGACGCGCCAGATACGAACACCGCGCTCCGACGGCTCCTTGACGAGCTCCTTCCAAATGACACGCGGGATTGGACATTGTGGAAAGACATCGTCGTGCGCTCCATGGTCGAGCGAACCTCGATTCCTAACGACATGTCGGCCGCATCGAGTCACCAAGGCACGACGAACCTCTTGTCAACGCTATTGAGCGATGCTCGAGATGCCGTCAATCTGTTCGAGTCTAGTCAAGAGGAGAGGTGCGTCGCCTTTGATCTTTACGAAAGAGCCACTCATACCTACCCTCGCGTTTTGTCCAGACAATCGGCAGTATACAGTGACCAAGACAAACCACTGGTAACTGCCTAGTCAAATGCTCACCGGCAGGACCCTATGGGTTTATTGTTTGCGTTTGGTTGTTGCTGGTACTTCGTCGTAGGCAGTTGGGAGAATACCTTGAAGAAGCGATGGAGACGCGCCGACTGGGTTGACCGTATCTGATGTTCCTCTGTTGACACTCTAAAATATAATGAACTGCTGAGGGAACCGGCGCTTATACCGATGCCACCTCTCTCAACCTGACCACCACCCTCCTACAACGTCCCATCCTCTAAGTTTCTGGCACGTAAACTATTTGCCGGCCAGCATACCATCCTAGAGACGAGGCAGCGATGCCCGGTAACGGATCACGGAGCCGACAGCGCGAACGTTGTGTACGTTCCGGCTGTTTACAGCAACTGAAGTGCGCGTAAGAAAGGTGAGTTCGTCGTGAAGTTCAAATAATTAACTTTTCGATCACCGTTGTGCCCAAATCGCGGTATGAAAAGAGATTACGCGTATGCACAGCAGAGTCCCCGAACGGTGCGGTCCCGGTCCACCTCGCGGAGGCGGGCACTCCTTGCAGACCTTCGGCTGCCGGAGATAGATGGGATGTGCATCCTACCTCGGCCGTGTATATGCCGCTTCTGAGGCGGTTCGCCTGCATCCTGGACACTGACACACTATGGAAGCCTGTACACGCTGTTCATGCTCCTGTGTACCTCACAGGGCCCAACGGAGATGTTTGTAACCAGCATCTTCAAGAATTGTGAATGCAGGGGCGGCAAGTGTGTCGTTCGTACTTCTTTTGCTCTGTTGATGTTTTTAGAAACCTGACGCCCGGATTGAGCTTGTCTAAACCCTTGATTAGAACGCGCACCAGCTCTCTTCACAACGCCGCGCACTCTCCTCGTTTCTGGACGCCCTCAGGCTACGATGCGACTATGGCGAGTACGGTATAACAGCATGAGCATGCGCGATATACAGAATGCGTAGAGCTCGCCGCTTACCTCCGTCTCACTCCACACCATGCCCATTCCACTCTCCAAGAACGTCCTGGACAGGCTCAACAAGGCTGACTCCAAGTTCAACCTTGACATCTCCGGCGTCGCAGGCTTTTTCGGCGGCGATGTCGCCGTATCCGCTATGGGGACCATCCACCTCTACCGCAACCGCCGCTGGCTCGGGTGGTACAACTCCCCCGGTAGCTACGAGATCGCGAAGAACTACGGTGTACTCTGTAGGGCGCGGCTCTGGGACGCGTTGTATCCCGGGGTCAACGTCGATCCCGCTGTACTCTTCGGGCTCAACGACAAGGAAGGCCCTGCATACCGCGGGGTCCACTCTAGGACGGCATTGACAAAAACGGGACACCTTGGGTATTTGCTGATGGGGGAATGCGACGAACTGCCAGTTCCTCCCAAACAAGAGCTCATGGACGGACGGAGGAGCTCGGTCACTTCAGTCACAGTGGTCGACCTGCACAACGTTCCTGCTAAATACAACGTCCGCCCCGCGGTGGACGATGTGGTCCCCATCGTGCTCGCCGTCATCCCCATCCTCATCACCCTCGCTGCCGCGGTCCTTTGCATTATCATCGCAGAAGATTGGTTCTCGTTCAGTCTTATTCTGTTCGGGGCACTTGTTAGCGGTGCATCGTCTATTGTCATCGGATCGGGGAAGCTCGAGCTGTCACGACCGGAGCCCGCCGAGGGGTCACCCTCAGGGGACGGTGTGTTGGGCGCGGGCGGGTCGCACTTCATCGTCCTCCTCGGTCCAGAGCACGCAACAAATATCATTACGAAGGGCGCATTCCGCTTGCAGTTCGACGGCGAGCCCCAGTACCACATGATCGGCATTTGCGCCCTTTTCCTGACCTTCCAGTTCCTCGCACAACTGCTCATCATCCCCGTCGGTACAATTTTCGGCCCACTCATGTTCCTCGTATCCCTGGCCGCGTCTTGGATATACAGTGCGTTTCTGTCTTCCATAGACCGCGAGAGCCTCCAGTGCAAGATTGTCAACCGGCAAGTCCTGAAGAAGCCCCAGAAGCTCAAATATATCCTGGGAACCCGGACCATGGCTGTCGCCTTCACGTTGCGGGTCCTTCGTGACTCATTCGATCAGGATCAAGAGGAGTCGCGGAAGGGCGATGCCGACGCAAAGGTGCGGGGCGCCCTCGAGAAGCTTCTGGATGAGATGCTTCCGAACGACACTCCCGACTGGAGAGTGTGGAAGGAGTCGATACTGGGATGCATCATCAACCGCGACCCTGACTTGAAGACGTCGGCGTTGGAAGAAAATAGCTCGCTCCTTAAAACGTTGTTCTCTGACTCCCGGGATGGACTACGGCTGTTCAACGACGTACACTTGAAGATGTGAGTACCAAATCATAACACCACTTATCATATATATCATAATGCAATGGTATTTCTTGTATTGTACAGACATAAGACCGTAGAAGGCGATCAGACCACAAGTGGAACAGAAGTCCCCCCCGCGTGAACTTCACGTCGGAGCATTCGGCGTCGTCGGACACTTATCTGGGTTCTGCGTCGGCGGCGGTGATACTGATACGAGTAGGCCAGAATAGACGGACTGAGCGCTATGACGCACGTAGCTATTATGGTTGCTATATCTATTGTATTTTGCGTGGCAGCCGAGGCACTGCTCAGGTCAGAAGCGAGCCTTCGCAACTGTGTGCGTAGAAGGCTTCAAGGGAGTCTTTTCTGACGTCTGTGTCAATATCCGGTTCCGGGGCGGTGGCCGAGAGAACAAGGGCAGTTGTGCTCCTTGAGGGGATTCTGCGGCGATTGTGCACGGTGACAGCCTGCGGGGCCTGCGCGTGGCGGTGGTCGGGCGACAGCTGTGTCCTTTTGAACACGGGCTCGGGCGGAGCGCGCTCGTGCCCAGCTGGCTAAGCGAATTCCACTCCAGGCTTGGACGGCGAGGCGCGCACCGTAACCTGCCTTTCCTGCCACCGGTCCGTCATCCACTCCCACCCTCCGCGGCCTCTCCTAGGCTTCTTGCAGCGCCGCACACCGCACGCGCCACGACATGAGCCTCCTATGCGGTGTCCAGCGCAAATGCCATCGATAAGGACCTCCGCCTAGGACGTTCTGCCAAGACTGCTCCTTATTCTAATGATCTTGAAGAACTTCGTCTATGGGCGCGCCGCCCACCAGCTCCGGGTACATGCCTCTGAAGAAGGTAGCCCACGAGGCCTGTCCGTCCTGTCCTAGGCTCACTGCCCGGCCGCCCGGCCCTCCCAAATATCTGTCCCGCCTCCGCTACGTCCCTCTCCGTCCCCACTCCCCCCCGGGCCCGTCTGGAGTCATTGCTGGGCCGTCTCTCCCTCCGCTCCGACCTAGTCATCCCGCCAATCCATCCCGCCCGCAATGACAATCCCCCGCATTCCTCTTCAGGACTCCGACATCAGCCTCGACATAGGAGGCGTGGCCGGCTTTTTCGGTGGCGACGTTGCCGTCGCGGCCATGGCCACCGTCCACATCTATCCGGGCAGGAAGTGGTTGGGATGGTACAATACCCCCGGCAGCTACGAGATCGCCAAGCGGTTTGGGCAACTCGGACGCACCCGCTTCTGGGACGGCCTTTATCCCGGTGTCAATGTTGAACCGGCGGAGCTCCTCGAGCTCGACGGCATCATGGGCCCCAAGTATCGTGCGCTCCAGTCCGGGACCGTCATGGACCGTACCGGCCACCTTGCCCATCTCTTCACGCAAGAGTGTAAGGACATCCAGGAGCTAGTGGACTGGGAAGACCCCAAAGACGAATGGCGCAAGACGAAGCCCGTCGACGTTACCATCGCCACCCTTAGCCACGTTCCAGAGAAGGAGGAACGTCCCCGCATGAACGACAACCACAGCGTTACAGCTAAAGGCCTCCTCGCTCTCATCCCTATCTTCGGCTCGTCCGCCTGCGCCATCTCATGCGCCATCTTCCGCGACTGGATCTGTTTCTCCATGATCCTCCTCGGCATGTTCGCCAACGGCATTTCGTGCTTCGTCATTGGCCACGGCACCCTATTCTTCACGCATCCTGATCCTGCCAAGGGCGCACCTCCCGCCCACGGGTTCCTCGACGGTGGCGAGCAGATCGTGGTCCTCAAGGGCTCCGAAGGTGCCGTAAATCCGGTGACCAGAGGGCGCTTCTACCTCCGGTACACGGGTGAACCCGATTACCACGCCATCGGGGTCTCCTCGTTCCTTCTCACCGTGCAGTTCATCGTGCAGTTGCTGCTCGTTCCTCAGGGTGAAATTTTCGGGCAGGTCATGTTCTTGACTTCCCTGGCAGTCTCGTGGATATATAACTCCTATTTGTCGTCGCTTGACAAGGAGAGCATCCAGAGGCGCATCCTGGTCCGGAAAGTGCTGTGTCAACCGACAATGCGCAAGTATCGGCTTGGCACACGCACCAGTATGGTCGTCTTTGTGCTCCTCGTGCTCGCGACGCAGGACCAAGACAAAGCCTCGGCGGTAGAGATGGAATCGTTGCGCAAACTGCTCAATGATCTCCTTCCCAATGACACGAACGTGTGGCGGGTGTGGAAAACCAGCGTCTTGGCCAAGATAGAGGCTTACTTCCACTCTGGGGAGCGTCTCATCTTTGACCACCAACATGACGGCGATGCCCTGCTCGTGGACCTCTACAAAGATACGAGGGCGGCCGTCGCTGCCTACGAGAAGTACTGCGAGTGAGTGAAATTGGTCTTTCTCCTGACGCGCTAACCCACTAATCATCTACCCCTCGTAGGCTTCCTCAATCGACCGCATCCCCTGGGTCTCCCACCGACGAGAAGCTGCAAAGGTAAACCTGCGTTCCCTCCGCGTGTAATAGTCCAGCTGACCCTTGTCGTCAGCGATAAGCGGTTCTCGACCGTGTCTACTGTTGTCGGTAATGAAGTGGCAGACATGGTTTGAACGTCGTGCCCGGCCACGCGCACACGCTCCATCCAGTACGTTCACCGTCAGCGTGCGTATCGATATAATAGCTCATCTAGCATGGGTTACTAGCTCTGTACCCACTGTTGAAGCGTTTCGCGTGCCATCCGGATGGCATGCGAATTTTCCATTCGTCATGGTCTCTCTCTATCTAGGCCACGTCTCGCTACTCTCTTGATCACGCTCTCGTCCGCTGTGTACGGTTTTCCTCATCGCATATAAGCTCTGACATCGTCACAATCTGTATCAGTCAATGTAGATCATACCCTCACGCATTTATATCCTAGCATTTATACTACAATGTATCGTGTCTCTACTTTCGTGTCTCAACTGTCGCATCATCAATGATATCTGTCTTGCTTTTTCGTCATTGCTCTTCACATACCTGGGTGCCTCAGTCGTATTCCGACAGTATTGTGGGGATGCCACACATAGTGAACGTCAAGGACAACTTGGTCATATACAGTGCAAGTCAAACGAATGTGTTAGCTACGGCGCCCATATGGTGCACGTCCTCAGAACCCGTTAAGCTTATCCACGGCAGCCATGGCCTGCCCAACGTTCACATAATCCATGAGGATGAAGCTCGGGTTGAAGCCCTTCCCGCTGAGCGGCGCGCACCCAGCCACGTTCGCAAGGATCCTACGCACGTTCCAGAAGCGTTAGCGCGAGACACTTTATCGCATGAGGTGACACAGGGCACTCACGAGGAGACACTGTTCGTCGTCGCAGCGTCCGAGCGGTCGCTGAGGAGGATGCCCGTGCCGAGGAGGTTGATGTCAAGGAAGTGGTTGAGGAGGTACATGTGGTCAGACGTCGCGAGCGACCCGCTGATGCGGTCGATTGAGCACGGGAAGGTATCGTCCGTCGAGTCGTACGGCGGCTCCCACATCTGGGGCGCTATGCGTGAGTACGCGTGAAACGGCGAAGGGAAAAGCGGGACAGCGCACCATCTGGAACTCGGAGAGGATGTAATTGACGGAGCCGTCTGCGCCGTAGTCCATGAATACGACGACACGCTTGCCCGAGTCGATGAGGGAGCCGAGCGTCGGCCACTCGGTGCGCTTCATGGGCGTGTGCGGGGGCACGTACGCGAGCGACGCGATGCCAGAGTTGACGAACGCGGGGGCCCACACGTCCGTCAGGGACAGGCCCTCGGGGTTCGTGAAGAGGAGGGTGATGACCTCATTCGGGTTCGCGTCGAGCCAAGTCTTCACAGTCTTAAGGTAGTCTACAGACGTAAGATCAGGGAACGCGCTATAAATGCAGGTTTGACCGCGACATACTCTCGACAGTTCCGCCATCGAAAAGGAACTAAGATGGTCACAGATGGGGCTCAACCTTTCTCGTGTGTGAGCAAAGTAGATATAAGCTTACACAGTCTACACAGCCCGTTCGTAAGTCAAAATAAGACGCAATATAGATAGTAAAGCTCACTAGTGTGGCAGAAGTGGATCACCCCGTCGTTCCTGCACGGACAAAGGACATCAAATCTTAATGTCATCGAGACGGAGAATATTAAATTGCTCACATGTGTGCTTGAGCTTGCAGCATACGCACACCGAGGTTGAGTTGGGCGGTGATGTCCACCTCCTGGTTACGCGCCACTATGTTGCCCAACAAAAATCAGCGGAGGCCAGCAGTGAGGGGGAAACACCTCTTACGTGCGAAGATGTTGTCGGTGGCAGCATACGAGTCATGCGCTGTCGTAACACGGACAAATGAGGGAGAAGCATAGGAACACGCGAGAAAGACACGTACAGCCGGCAAAGGTGACGTTGCCATAGCTCTTGCTACAGAGCTCGGCGTGACCATTGCACACGGTTGCACTATGCACAAATCAGCGCGATGAGAGGTTGAGTGAGGCGCGCACTGCGAACCGTTTCTCTGGAGCGACTGCGGCGCTGTAAGCGGCAAAAGGTAAGGAGAGGAGGGCGGCGCAAAGTGTGGCAAAACGCATGATGAGCTATGGGCCGTGTGGTGGGGTATCTGGGGGTATAGAATGCGACCTGCTAGACAAGAGGGCCGCGGAGGCACAAGAGTCCATGGGAAGGGCTTTATATGACGGGTGAATGCCACACAAACGAGCATGTGGCCGGGAATGCAGAGACCATCAGAAGGCGTAGTAACGGCTGGCCTAAGAGGAATATCCAAGCTATCCGCGCAGCTGCTTTAGGGAGCTATCTACACACCCTCACGGTCGAGAAGAATAGACATTTGATTAGCAGAAGCCATGGGAGAGGACTGCGCTCAGAGATATCGAAGGAACAGTTAAGCAGAACCCTTTGTGTACCTGTTGGAGCTCTTCCTTCAGTTGAAGAGATCTGAGGGAGAGCCGGAGAGATGGCAAGTCCGCTGGTCGTCGTCAGAATCAAGGGACGCCAGGAACGTTTCTCTTCCGTAGCAATGGGTGACCCTTTCAGCCACCCGATGGACGGATACGCCACGTGATAGACGCGCTCACGTGCATGTCACGGGGAGAAACAGCATTTGTCCTTGATTGGCAATTGGTCTCCAAGATCTTAGAAGTCTCTTGGCGCGATAGACCGTTTACTTTTAGGCTGCCTCGATGTGGAACTGCATTCGCAATGGGAAGCATCCAAGGAATCCCCAAGGCGCTTACTTTGTCCCAGGACTATACCGTAGAGGACGAGTGTCCAGGACGTTGATAGTTGTACAAGTCCGAGAACAAATAGTTGTTTTAGTCTCGTGAGCGCACAGCGAGCTCTGTAGCACGATCTCTGACAAGTGTCCCCGAAGTCCGACATCCTCGGCCAATGTCCTGAAATTGATCAGCACGCGGCACACTGGATCGCGCAGCTATCCCCATACACCGGGTGAAAAAACTTGGGCTGTGTGCGTGGTTCTTGGGGTATGAGTGTTGTGACATATAAGGGAGATAGGTAGGGCATGGTGCACTACTTGTGCTTGAAGCTACAAGTTGTGCTATGACGACGAGGATGCTACTTATCTCGATCAAGAGAATGAATATAGAGAGGATCGCGGGTGCCTCGAAGTCGTGGCGGTGTTATATAGTTGCCTCGTTTTTGGCGTGGCACTACTGTTGGCATCACCTCCCCGCCCCGTTGTTCTTTTGCTCGACTCGGACTCTCGCATAGCTGTCGTTCCCAGCATGAGGCAACCCAGCGGCAATGAGCCTTTCTTTCCTCCGCACCCCGTCCCACCCTAATCTCCCCTCAGCGACTCTCCCTCCTTCATCACTCCGGCTCCGGGCTGACGACTCCATGCCGGCGCCTCTAATTCCCTTGAGCGACTCGGATCTCAATCTCGACATCTCCGGCGTCGCAGGTTTTTTCGGTGGAGATGTTGCCGTCTCTGCGATGGCGACCGTCCATGTCTATCAAGGGAGGAAGTGGCTTGGATGGTACAACTCGCCAGGCAGTTACGAGATTGCAAAACGCTACGGTCAGCTTGGCCGTTCCCGCTTCTGGGACGGTCTCTATCCTGGCATCAACGTCGACCCCGCAGTCCTCTTCGAGCTCGATGGTATGAACGGCCCCAAGTATCGTGCCGTCCACTCAGGCACCGTCATGTCCAAGACTGGTCACCTTGCCCACCTCCTCATACAAGAGTGCAAAAGCATCCCCCCTACCAACATTCACTCCCTGCACCCCTCCCACACCCGTATCACTACCCCAGCATGCGTCACTGTGGTCGACCTCACCCACGAGCCCCCGAGAGAACAGCACCCCCGTCTCTTTCGCGATTCGACCAGCCCTCTCGCTCTCATTCCTATCCTCGTCTCGTGCGTCACCTCTGCTGCCTGTGCATACTACCGCGACTGGTTTTGCTTTTCGATGATTGTCCTCGGCATGGTCAGCAGTGGCTTGTCCTGCTATGTTATTGGGACCGGCGTATTCACATTCACTCACCCCCTCCCCGCAAAAGGAGCACCGCATGGAGATGGAGTCCTTGAGAAGAGTAGCGAGGAGATTGTCATTCTAAAGGGACCGGAAGGCGCGATCAACCCCATTACGCGTGGCCGCTTCTCGCTCAAATACTCGAGCGAACCTGAATATCACAACATTGGCCTGTGCTCCATGCTCCTCACTGTACAGTTCCTTGCTCAACTCATCATCGTGCCCCAAGGCGAAATCTTTGGACAAATCATGTTCCTTACGTCGCTCGCCATCTCCTGGATGTACAACTCGTATTTGTCCTCACTCGACAAGGAGAGTGTACAACGCCGCATCCTCGTCCAGCAGGTGCTCCAAACGCCTATGATGCGCAAGTATCAGCTCGGCACGTGGACCATCCTTGTCGTATTTGTATTGCTCGTTCTATCCCCTGCGGACGAAGAAGCTTTGCGGAAGGTGCTGGATGACATGCTCCCAAACGAGACCGTGGTGTGGCGGTATTTCAAGAATAACATCCTCCATGAAATCCGTAAAATTTCGACGGACGAGAAGACTGCGTTTATCCTCGACAGCGCGATCATCGATGGTTTTGAGCTCAGCGATAGAACACTGCTCCAAACGTTATACCACGACGCCAGGACGGCGTACACCGCATACGTTGAGTGAGTAACAGCCTAATGCTACAGGATTGTCTTTGTTGCTGATCCTCCCCACCAGGCTATATCTTCGAGGTCCCCGGAAATCTGACTGGGTAGCGCCGTCTCCCACAGAGATGCATCACAGTGGAGCGTGTGCATGATGAGTAGGGGGATCGTGTTCACGCTACTCAACCTGGTTTGTTCATCGCATTTCCATCCCATTACGCGTCTCTTGTGATACGAGCGTAGGTACAGTTCGTGGCGTCTACGTTATGCTGCTGGCAGTAACTCTATGACCTCATGACCCTAAACATTCACGGCTCATAACGCATCATCTACGCCATCCTTTCCCTACTCGTCCCGGACGCAACATATCTTCACGACCATACATCACATCGGAGAACCGCTTCTGTCGCACTGTTATCCTGCTATCACCTAGAACTCTGTTCGAATTGGATGCTCATTTAGTGCTTCACATTGCCCTATTGCCCGCTACACTTGGATTCTACTAGTGAATAGCTTTGATAACGCTTTCTAACCTCTCATGATGATCTTTGTACGCCTTGTAGAAGTGTGCCAATGGAGCCATGTACTTCTATCTGAACATATATCTCTTGCGCTTGGACAGCCCCATGGTTCGCTACGTCTCGGAAGCTCCTTCCTGCCACGACAGTACTTTCGGAGGTCTCGAAGGGTGTCACGACCGCGGCGGATAACGCGTGACTACTCCGTGTGACAGTACGCGTCACCGACAGGAGAGGACGGCGCTCAGGAGGGGCGACGGTTGTGCTCACTTCGGACTCTTGCCTCGCGCCTCTTCCCCATGGCTTCACGACGACACAAACGCAGGCGCATCGAACGGGCGGAAGACGAAATCATAGAGTTGTCGAGCTCGCCTCCGCGCGACCTAGACGACGCCGACAAGGAGGTGGCCGAGACCGAGCCTTCCCCGGCCGAGCAAGCGCCGCCCGAGGAGATCGACGTCGAGGCGTTTGCGAAGGAGCGGGAGATTTGGGATGCGTTCAGAGAGGAGCACTACGAAGGTACGCCTCGTCCACATCTCTATATTCTCAGCCACCACCCACATTCGCGCCCCACGCCCCAGTACTCGAGCAGCTGCCTCTCTCCCTTCACCGTGCCTTCACGCTCATTCAAGAGCTGGACCAGCAAGCACAAGGCATGTCTTCTCATCCGGTGTCGCGCCACACTCCGCACTCATGTGTCACAGAGCATATATCCGCTATATCACCCGCAATTCTGAAGTATGTCTCCATACGAAGAGCCTTGGCCGATACGGCGAAGGAACGCCAAGGACAGCAAGAGCCACAAGAGGATGTAAATGGAGCCGCACAGACTAATGACACAAGTTCTTCTCTGGAGGCCCATGAGCCTATCACTCGCTCTAGAACGAATGGCAAGCTTACCAATGGCAACGTCGACACACCCGAACCTACACCAATGTCTGCACTCTCATCCGTGAAGGGTCGCTCCCCTCCCCCGACCAAGTCTCTCGCATCCCTCGTACAATCATCAGATTCTACCCGCGAACTTCTTGTTGGCATTGCGCAGTCCGCTGAAAAGGTCGCGCACGCGTCGAACGAGAAGGAGTATCTGGCGCAGCACGTATATGACTTGGTAAGCCGACTATTACTCTTCCCTCACTCAACTCGAGCGCCGACTTCTACTCGTCCAGGTTGACCGGTACATTCGTGATCTCGACCGCGCCATCAAGGAGCAAGAAGCGTCCATCTCCCTCGGTTTGCGCCCCGGGACGCATCCTGCCTCAATCATCCTTCCTGAGCTGGTGCTGCCCAAAGCCAACCGCCCCCGTGTATTGACAAGCCCCCGGCCCACAGAGATTCCGCCAGAATATGCCCCCATTGAACCGGATGTGCCGGGAGGACAACAGAGCCGTGAACGGATGGAAGCAGAAGCGGGCGTGGAACAGGAGGCAGAACACTTTGGTGAGGAGCCGAGTTCAGAACGCGAAAGCCGTACCGGCCCAGAGACCGAATCAGGGCCGTTCTTTGCGGTTCCCGACGATGAGATCATCGTGGTCGACGACGACGCCCAGCCCTCCGCGACTGCCGGATCCGAAATGCCCACACGAAGAGGGCGGAAACGGCGCAAGCCCGCACGCTACCGCCAAGACCCCTCTCCAGAACGCGTCTCGAGCGGAAAGAGGCTGGCGGGCGTTGTGGAGGAGCCGTCGGGGACCAGAAGCATGCGCTCTCTTACACTGAAGATTCCCCCGCAGCCTCAATCCATGGCGACAGTCACAGTAGAGGTTGAGGACCCAGAGGATAACGAGCGGTGGTGTTTCTGCAACCAGGTTTCCTATGGCGAGGTGCGCCGTGTTGTCAATCCTTATGAGCAGGAGTTGATTGGTTCTTCGTGTCTACAGATGGTTGCTTGCGACAATGACAAGTGTCCGCGTCAATGGGTACGTCTCTCCTTGATTCCACCAATGAGTATGTTGTTGACAGGAGTGTCTCCGTAGTTCCATCTACCTTGCGTCGGCCTCACGCACATCGACCAGAAAGAAACTTGGTATTGCCGGGATTGCCTCCAACTCCAGAGGCGGCCTCGGAAGAAGCGAAGGCGGTAGCCACCTTGGGTCCTGGTAGCGTCTTCCTGTTTTATATTCTATGTATGAGTCTGGGCTACATGCGTATGCGGGCACTGTGAGTGCGGCTGTATGGTATTATATCGGCACTGTAACGGTATCCTACACAATCTACTAGTACAACAAAATATGGCGGTATATCATCAAGTGCTCCGGACCTGCATCCCTAGTTTATTGGCTAGGGTCTCCATGTACACCTCTGATGGCGCTGTCAGCGCGCTGCGACTAGACGATGTCATACAAAAGCTCACCGGTCTCGTGTCGTAGCTTCCAATACTCCGTCCATAGTTCGTTAATCTCCGCCTGGCTGGCTTTCATGTGGTCGGCCATCTAGTACTCACAAGTCAGACGCTATAGGGCGGGCAGGTAGAGAAGAGAAGGGTCACCTTCCGCTCGATCTCGTTCGCTTCCGCACGTAGTTCCTCCACCTGCCGATCGTTGTCTCGCCGCTCGACCGACATCTCTTCGTACTCGCGCTGGAGCCGCTCGATTGTCTGTTGGCTCGCCAGTCGCTTGTCTTCAACGTGCCGCTGAGCGCGCTCGAGCTTCTCTTGCGCGTTGGAAAACTGCTTGTGGACACGCTGCACAGGTGTTGGTGGGATCGTATGGAAGGGCAGCTCTTCGTTGAATGCTCACCTCGCGCCGCATGAGAAGCTCGGCCCTTTCACCGTGCTTACGGTCCAGCGCATCCCGCATGTCACCGAGCTCCTTGTGCGCTCCATCGAGAGCCCGCATCTCCTTCTCGATCGTCTGCAGCTGTTCCACACACGAACGCACGTCCTACATAACAGGCGTTCGGCGTGAGCAATCTTCCCTGAAACAGGGAACCCAAACGTACCTTCTCAATGTTGAGCAGCGCGGAGATCTTTGTCTGCAAGTCGCGCGTCTTGGCCTCGTTCGCAGCCACCGTACGCTTGTCTTCGGCCGCTGCGGACCCCATAGCGGAGATATTGCGCTTGATACGTTCCGGGGACTGCACAATACGCGAACGCGTGCGCGAGATGTTCTCCGACGCCGTGTTCATCGCGTTGTTCACCTTCTCCTGCGGGGACGTTAGTCACGACTCGCGTAAGGGACACCGCAGGGGCGCAATGCACCTTCTCCGCGACGAGTGCGGCTTTCTCTTGCTTGAGGCCCTCGACGTCTTGCAGGAAACTCATCTGGCGGTCTTTGTACGCGATAACCTGCTCCATGAGTGCAGTGTTCTCCTGCCTCAAGGCTTCGCATTTAGGTTCGTCCTCAGCCCGCTTGACTCTAACCAACCGTATCATTAGCGCGAGAACAACCAGTGTCAAGCGAGCACCACTCACTTGAACGTCGACATTTTCTGCTCAAGCTCCTCTGTCTCCTCTGCCACTATTTGCCGCTCCCTCAGCAATGAAGAGGACTGGTCCCGCAGGCGGCCAATAAACGCTTCGCTTTGCTCCGAGAATTTGATGAAGTTGATGAATGCAGAGAGGATGGAGCGGGTGCGATCCGGGTCCGGGAAGTAGAGGTCCCGCGAACTGAAGTCTGTAATCTTTGCTATGCCGGCAAAGCGCTGCCTGTTTGACCTTGAGCTACTTTACAGAGGCATATTACGCGTAAAACGCACATATGATAGAGGAGGAGACTGTGCGCGAGAGCCTGCGAGTAGACGTCCTGCACCAGCCAAGTTAGCAAACGGCACTGAAGGTATCGGACGGCGGTGGGCGCGCGCACTGAGTTGTCCATGGAGGAAAGCGGCTGCTCGGAAGCGTCCTGCAAAATCTCAAGCGTTATGCCGGTGACTCGGGAAAGACACGCGGTGTATACGCCGAGGATGAAGTCGGAAGTTGGTCTGGCGACTTGCTCAGGACTGAGAGAGTATCCCCAGCCGGTGAATGAGTCGACGATCTCTGCGACGGACATAGACGGAAACCAAAATGTGCTGGACATTGTGGCATACGGGTGCTAGACGCAAGGGACTAACGGGGGGGAGGGGGACGAGGTTGAGACGAGAGCAGCCACCAACGCGAGCGGCGTGGGTTGGCGGGGACGGTCATGTGACGTGGTGGTCGCGACGCGTCGCGGGGATGTGGTCTCTGATTTCTACTTGATTTCTCCTTGATTACCACCCAACCTGCCTTTGCCCAGGCTCGGCCGTGCCCGGCCCTTCCGTCCTCAATCATCCTCTATTCCCTCCCCCGCCGACGCCTCTCCCGTCCCTCCCGCCCTTTGCCCCGCTCCTCCTTCATCGATGCCTTCATGTCGCGTCCCCGCAACAACCTAGACGAGCTAACCCGCAAGCACGGCCAGCCGTCGCTCCCATCCCCCACAAAGCCGACGACGCCAGCCACTGTCCCAAAGGTCGGTCGATGTTCTGTTCGTTCGCGTACTATTCCCACACTCCCTCTTCTCAGGGCAAGTTCAAGCCGGCAAAGGCCATCTCCGCGTCTGTCCCACCTCCTAACCCAGGTGCGTCTCATCTCGTGCACTAATTGTAGCGAGGTCTCATGTTCCCCCACACACAAAGCCCGAAAACTCGCGTCCTTCTCTACCCCCAACTTCGGCAAATCCAAACCACCACCACTTAATTACCCCTCCGCCTTCGACAACAATCCTTCTTATGTGAATGTCTCGTCGGCCGAATCTACTCCCCATAATGCTTCTTCCTCCAGAGTGCCTGCGAAACGCCTCTCGACTGGCGCGCCAGAAGACGTTGTCCCCCGCGTGTCTCCAAAACGTCCGAAGACGAGCCACCAGCCCGACAAGGAGAACGAGTTCCAGGCCAGCTCGAGTCAGGACAAAGGCAAGGCGCGAGCCCGAGACCTCTATACACCCTCCCGTTGTTCTCCTTTGCCCGCTCTAAGCATCCCTTCAAACCCTCGACTCCCTCACAATGCTACCGCATCTACTCTCCGCGCCGCGTTCGAGGCGTTGCCTCACGGCTCGGGCCTTGGCGAGGTATGGTTACCGTATTCCTAACAGCCGACCTCCGCTCAATTGACACTCTTCACTAGAAAACAGAGGACGAACTGCGCGTCGCAGCCAGCACTGTGCAAGAACTCGTCGACATTACGAACAAGCTCATCGGTGCTTCGCGTACTGGCGACGGAGAACCAAGGGACCTCGAGTTCCTCGACCTCCTCACGTGAGTCACCTCCGCTAGAAGCTGTCAGCTCTTAATTCACATCGTTGCAGCGATCTCTTGTTGGAGAGGCGACTCACTGCAATCCGTGCCGAGATCAAGGCCATTCAACGGGGAGAGCCTCGTTCTATATCTCGGGCAGCTAGTTCCGACCCCTTCCCCTTCGCTACCGGCTCTAGCACGACTTTTACGGACGATGACTGGGCTCCCGATCCCGCAGAGCCTTCAGCCTGTTTCCAAGCTCCTTCAGAGCCTTTCTCTGCCGGTGGGGTCTCGTCTTCCGCGTCATCTGCATTGGTCGATTCTATGGACGACGATGACGACGACGAATACTGGGGCTCTTTCCCAGACGCCCCGATTGTCACAGGCGAAGTTGCCCCTGCTCCGGAGGTCACGGCTCCCGCCACAGCTCCTACCACACAGCCGTGGTCCTCGCATGCCACTTCAGAACCATCCGCTTCGGTTTCCTCGGACGTGGTCACAGAGCCGGAAACATTAACTCAACATGCAGACTATCCGCTTGTCGCCAAGACCTTGAAGGAAGTCTTCAAATTGTCTGCCTTCCGTGCGAAACAATTGCCCGCCATAATTGCCGCGATGGAACGCCGCGACATCTTGGTGCTGTTCCCCACGGGCAGCGGCAAGAGCTTGACGTTTCAACTTCCAGCCGTCTGCCAGGAAGGTGTCACAGTCGTGGTCGGCCCTCTTATATCTCTCATGCGCGACCAAGTCATCGCACTTCGTGCTCTCAACATTGAAGCTGAGCAACTTAGCGGCACGCTAGACGCGGCCGCCAGGGAACGAGTCAGGCAGCGGCTGCGGAGCAGGAACAAACCGAAGCTGCTCTATGTTACTCCAGAGCAACTTCAGATGAGTAGTTGGATGAAGACAACTATGCAGTGGCTCTACGACAACAAACAACTCCGGCGGTTTGTTATTGACGAAGCACACTGTCTCACGGACTGGGGCAGACGATTCCGCAAATGCGTTAGTACAGTTCTTTCCCGAGCATTGGACCAGAGCATCAACCTGATGTGTGCCCTCCCGACAGTATCCTCAACTTCGCGAGCTCAGGAAGATGTATCACGACGTCCCAATTACCGCTCTCACCGCAACAGCTCCTCCCGAGGCCGTGCAAGACATCCAAGCCGGCCTGGGTATGGTGAATTGTGCGACGTTCCAGATCTCATCCAACCGCGTCAACCTTGATTACGAGGTGCGGGAAGCCAAATGCACCACGGAGCAGCTTGCCGCGATCATCAGGGAAAATCACGCAGGCGAAACCGGAATCGTGTACTGCAACTCGCGTCAGATGTGCGAGAACGTGGCGGAGGCCCTGCGGGATAGGCACGGTCTATCTGCTGAGTTCTATCATGCTCATATGGACTGCTTGGACAAGGAGAGGGTGCAAGATGATTGGTATCATGACAAGATTCGCGTTGTTGTGGCCACGGTACGGCTTTGTCTTATTTTTATGAAGACCAGCTGACAGCCCCACCCAGGTCGCATTTGGCATGGGCATTGACAAGGCTGACGGTATGCGACACTTCTTTGTGGATATTTCAACCACTAAACCCTCGCCAGTCCGTTTTGTCATCCACTACAATATCCCCGGTTCTTTGCTCAAGTATGTCCATATGCCCACTGCGGTCGAGGAAGTTCTATTAATACATGTATCAGCTACTATCAAGAGACTGGTCGAGCAGGCAGGGACGGAAAGCCTGCCAAGTGTCTGATGTGTACGCTTCCGATTTTTTAAACGACATAAGTCCTTCTAACACACTCCTAGTCTACCAGTACGGTGATTTCGCCAAGCGCCTTGACATGATGCGCAAGGATGAGATCCCGGACGAAGAGAAACGGTGGCAGGAGGAGGAGTTTGTCAACGTCCAACGTTATTGCAGGAACAACGTCGAATGCCGTCGCAAGCAAGTCATGGATTACTTCAAGCAGGACTTCGATCCCAAATTCTGCAAGCGACTTTGCGACAACTGCCGCGATAACACAGAGTGCACCTTCGCCGATCACACTGAGGACGCGAAAATCGCCCTTGGCTTACTCGAGAGCGCCGCAGAACACAACGTGTGGGTGTCAAGACAACAATCCCGAGACGCACTACGCGGGAGCAAAGCGAAGCTTATTCTCGACAAGGGCCTCTCCCGATATCCGAACTATGGGATGCTCAAGCTCCTCCAGGTCAATGTCGTCGACCGCCTTCTGGACGAAATGATCACTGCCGATGTGCTCGCGCCCGTCATGCGACAGAACGGCCAGTATTCCCAGCCCTATCTCCAGGTAGGCTCCCTCTGCAACTCCATCCTCTCCGCGCCCGCCTCACATTATTTCACTAGGTTGGTTATAAGGCCGGGGACCTCAAGAGCGGCAAACTGAAGATCAATATCAGCTTCCGCGACAATGGGAAGGCCCCAGGCGGTCCCCGTAAGGGTCGAGGCCAAGATAACGCGAGCTCCGTCGCCGGTCCATCATCCGCGACGGCGGGCCCAGCGCGTCGTCGGGGCAAGCAGCGCGCCGCCGCCGAAGACGACAATGCGAACAAGCTCCCGCTCTACCGAGACGACCCGCAAGAGGACGACCCTGAGTTTCTGGAGTCCGACATCGAGGAGATTGCCAGCCCACCGCCTCCCGCACGGCGCATGTCTACGCGCGCGATGCCATCGGCGTCGCAGGCGGGTAATGATAACTGGGATTCAGATATCGAGGAAGTCGACGATCCCCCTGCGCAGCCGCGGTTGCGGGTGACCATGATCCAGAAGGAGGATATACAGAGCTCCGATAATGGCCTCTGCCCCCAGGAGCAGTGCGCGCAAGATCTCATCGAGCTCAGGAAAGATGTACGCGACGAATTTCGCGCGTGCTACTAAGCATTACTAACAATGTCAATCCCCTCGCCCCTAGATCTCCAGGGATGACCCAGATCTTGGGAACTTCATGGACGATAACTTCATCCATTATATCTCCCTCATACTGCCTGATAGTGAGTAGATGATCACTACCATTAACTCTGTATAATCTAACTGTGCCTGCTAAGACCGGGAGGCTCTCGATAAGCTGTTCTCCGAGGAAGGGGATAGCCTCTCGCATTTTGCCAAGTATGAGAGGAGGATGGTGCAGATTTGCTCGAAATATGCCCGGCTCACACGACGCGACTAACTTCCTTACTACTTATGTACTCTATCTCATGCATCTCCTGGGCAGTTGCCCTTGCTGTACACTTTTCTAGCTATTCTTTGTCGACGCAGGACGTAGTTTATATGATTGTAGTTGAATGCTTGTAAGTTACCCATCATAGTATTGCGCGGAGTCCGCGCGCCATGCCTCTATGCATTATTACTTTGATCATTGTTGATGTACATCCCCCCGACTGTAGCAGGTAGGCCCCGCGCGCAACAATACGGTAGCTCCAACGTCTATGTCTAACCTCCCTCAACAAACGCATCGACACACGCTCTCTAATCACTCAGCCTCAGCCTCTATTTCGTCTTCCTCGTCAATCCGCTCCCCGCCCCTGAAGGTGCTGAACCACCCGTGGTCGCCCTCCTCCATCGTGCTCGTCCTCGAAAAGTGCGAGCCGTTCGTCAACCACGCCGACGTCCCAAACAGACGGCCGGTGTGCTCGAGGAGCTCCTCGAGCGCGTCGACGAGCCCGAGCATCACCTCGCGCTCCGCGAACGCGTACACGAGCGCGACGCCGAGCGCACCCGGCTCCTCCTCGCGCGCGTGCATGAGGCACTCGTGCACGTGCGCGTCGAGCGTCGCGAACGCGTGGCGCGCCGAGGGGAGGAACTGCGGGAGCGGCTCGCGCGCGCGGAACGCATGCTGGCACGCGTAGAGGATGATACACACGCACGACATCTGCGGTGCTCCGCGGAGGGCGCGCGAGGGATGAGAAGGTCAGAGAGGGGTGTGGCTGGCGCAGCCGGGATGGCAGCTGGGGTACCACTTACGAACTCGCGTCGTTCCTTGTAGACGCTCGAGACGGTGTGCCTGCGGGGGATGTTCTCCCTGACTTTGCGCAGGCCTGTCATGAGATCGAGGAGCTTCTGCATTGTCACAACGATCTCCCGGTACTGGCCCAGAGGTTTCTGGAACGAGGGTCAGCCAAGACAAACGAACGCGCTGGAAGCTTCCCTAGTGCGGAGGACGCTTACTGGAAGCAGACTGAGTTCATCGTCCATCGTCTTCAGAAGGGCCGAGAGCCGATGAAGCGAACTTCGTATCTGTAGCTCAAGCTTCAGCGTCTTGCGCTGCTCCTCGTGTGTCCGTGGTCGATGAATTCTAAACATATCGCTGTGGCGGATCAGCCGCGAGGACTGCAATGTGCGCATGCGCATGACTTGGTGACGTACTGGCTCAGAGTCAGGTACAGGCTGCTGAGCCTACCCAACGTTCGACTCGTGTCATTCAGGAATAGCACCTAATTGTGCGGCGATTAGCGGCCGGGGGCGGACGGGATTCTGTAAACCCTATACGCACCCGACAGTGCCGAGGGAAGAGTAGACTGTTCACTATAAGCGCCGCCACGATGCCCGCTGCAATCATTACGGCGCGCACAATGGCCAGGTCTAGAAGGTCAATCAGTATATAGTAATTGGCCTACCTATGGAAGAATCCTTACGAAGAGCAGACGTCGTGGGATCTGGGTTGGTGTATTGCGAGAACACAATGGGAGGAACCGCAACAGACCTTCCATAACAAGTTGTGTGAGGAAGCAAGAAGGTAAACCCAAGAAGGTTCAGGCTCACGCCGGTACGGCCAGTGGAGTGACCGATGTTTTGAGAATGATCCAGGTTATTGGAATGTCGAAAGCCTAACACCACGATGTTAGAGTTGACCAGAGTCTCGAGCAAATGCCCTCACAGTGACCATAGCGACAATACCGTAGGGGTTAGTCCCGCATACTAATACAGTCTGCCAATCGGAGGTACCGTCAGCTCCACCGACACATACGCAGCTGGAGAAGCATCTCACAATATAAGCGTATATCGCTCCTAATAATGTTCCGAACTGCGCGATATCAGCAAAACGTACGATGGACCCCGCAACAATGGGAACCGTACCAAACGGAGGTATCCTGTCCTCCACGTTGCGCCAGTGTTCGTTTCCAGGACCCACAGATAGCTAGCCACCCACATCAGTCACACAGTCTCGAACGGCTCTGGAATGCTCACCTGATGGTCATCCACTGCCCCCGCCAGTCCTGGAACCACTGCCGTCCTATAAAGCCAAGCCCGCACCCTCAGCTTAAAACAGCACTCGCATCAAGCTTCGCAAAACACCGACCGGCCGAGTCGGCGGGCAAGAACGCAGGGAACGTCAACACCGCCACGCCTATAGCGTTCTTGAGCCCGTGCCTCCAGTGGCTCGAGTGCTGCACCGCGCGGTGCGCCTTCGACAGCCACACCCGTGCCCGCAGCATCCGCTCGCTCGACCACGCCCGCCCGACCTGCCTGCGCCAGAACGCCCACGACCACGCGCGCGCCGCGGCGAGCTTGAGCTCCATGCGGCTCGCCGACGCCGCCGCGTAGATCCTGTACTTGCCTGACGCGAGCCCGCCCGCTGGGAGTGGCCGCCCCCGGACGAGCGTGAACGCGAACGCGTTGTGCTCCGCGAACCCCTGCTTCGCCTCTATCGCCGTCAGCCGTTCGTCCACGTCCGCAATGGTGCCTCCACCGCTCCCACTGTCGTCAGCGCCACCCTCAGACGCATATACGAGCTCGTTGTGGTCGTCGGAGATGAACTGGCCAGGGGGCACGCCGAGCCACTGGAGCGAGATGCGGGGGTACCAAAGGCGGGTCACCGACTCTTCGTACCGCGCCGCGACGTTCTCGGCGACGCGCAGCGCCCTGCCCATCTCGTGCGCCATCTGCCAACAGAGAGAAGGTGGGGCGGCCAAGGGCCGCACATACGTGAATACGCCGAGCGACCGACCCTGATAGACACGTGCCCGGGAGGCGTACCTGGAGGAGGGCGATCGCCGCCAGGCTGCAGTCGAATATCTCCCGGGGCAGGTGGGCCGGCCGCGGCCTCCCCTCTGCGCGCTGGTGCATGTCTACCTGATCGAACACGTGTGCGAGCACCTCGCGCGTCCCGTCGCGCGCGACGACGAGCTTGCGCTCCGCCTCGCGCACCGCGGCCTTCTGCGAGCCAGACACGGACTGCGCGCTCTCCGGCGTCTCCCCGGCGGAGCGTTGGTGGAAGGTGACGGTGATTAAATGCTCCACCGTCTTCATCGCTTCGAGCACGGCGTTCGCCAACTCCAGTGCTGGGGGCTCCAGGACCTGGACGAAGGCAAGGTCGTGTTGCTCGGTGGAAAAATAGTCATGTAAGCTAGCGGCGACGCTACGGGGACTACGAGGCGTGCGGGGTGTGCGGGGTGTAGAGGGGATGGGTGAGCGAGGTGTGCCGGGTACACTGCGCGAAGGTTTTACTGGTGCCAGGCCCCACGCCAATTCCCGTCTCAGATGCTCGACGATGCCAACGAAGGGTCGTATGGACTGGACTGTCATAAATTGATGAGGCGCTGCTTAAAATACATTCTCGGTAACGGAACCTACGACTAAGCCGGCCGAGACGAAGCTCAAAAGCTGCCTGGGAGTATGACTCGTTTAACTTGATTGACCTCTGGAGCAGCTGAGAATGGAGCTTGCGGTAGTAGGACACGTCGTTCTTCGTCTCATGAGCCCCGACACGGTAGAGGCTAGTAGAGAGGCACTCGTGAAGCACGTTAAATGTGGCAGCCGTCTCCAGTTCGAAATTGGTTGTCGAGCCAGGGAAGAACACCATCATGGCCAGCAAAGATACGACGCATATGACGGCAGCAGAGAGTGTGACCCAGAGAAAGTTTCCAGAATCGGGGAGAACGTGCTGAAAGCCAGCTAGTTTGCAAGGGAAATCGC
This sequence comes from Porogramme epimiltina, assembly GCA_900155495.1. NCBI lineage: Eukaryota > Fungi > Basidiomycota > Agaricomycetes > Polyporales > Polyporaceae > Porogramme > Porogramme epimiltina. The sequence goes on from FTLJ01000231.1 coordinate 73,677, forward strand.
ATCCATTAGGACTAAAAGGACATACCTCGGATACCCCGATATTGCTCGTCAGTATCCATACGGAAATGAAGCAGGACATGCGAGTTGAAAGCTGCAGACGGATAAGTCTACTTTTGATTACACCAGCTAAACAGACAGAGTGCCGCCATAAGAGAAGGCAAGACGCATCGACGGATATGAACGCACCGAGAAAGCTGATGAGGATGAGAAAAACAAAGCATGTTGCCCGTGCGGCGTCGGTGTCCCGGCCAGCAAGAGAAGCGATGTATTTTGCGAGTGTGGAAAGGCCTATGCCAAGGAGAGCCCCGATGATGTTGAGGCACGTGAGTTCGAGCTGCTGGGAGAGGTTCTCTTGGACGGAGAACACAAGCTCCTTCAAGGCGAGGACGAGGAAAGCGAAGGGGCCGCCGAAGTGTGCGAAGGGTCGGATGGCGATGATAAGGGAGCAGAGGAAGGTGGAGAGGATGCGGGCGAGCGGCCGCCTTGCGAGGAAGCCGTGGCAGAAGGCGAGGGAAGGAGAGAGGATGCTACATAGCCGTGGGTGTTGCGGATCTGCGGCACTCATGGATGGCGAAGGCGCGCGGCAGAAGAGGAAGAGGCGAGGCCGAGGAGGAGACACATGAGTCGATAACAGTCGGGATCGTTGGCGTCAGAGCGGGTGGAGTCTGACACTCCCAGTCCGAGTCTCCCCCACTGACGGGCCCAGTCCCAGTCCGTCGCCTCCGACCACGCCCCGGCCAGCCCAACTCTAGATCTTCCCCAGATCCCCTTGTTTGGCCGTACAAACACATCCTCCCGGCGCCTGCTTCTCCGTAGGCGCCGGTTCCCCGTCCGACTCCCACTACTGTCAGGTAAGAACAGGCGCAATACGGCCAGTCGCTCACCTGCGTGCCAAATGTCCGCCTTTCCCTCGTCTCTTGTGCTCTCGCGGAGCTTCTCGCCGCGTACTTGGCCTGGGAGACTGATCGACAGGCCCGCCGCAAGGCGCTCTCCACTCCGTATGCGTTCATTGGAGTCGCGGCTGGCGTACTCCCATTCAATCCCCTGAAACAGGGTAGACCCGAGTTCGCCACCATTTTCCCGGCCCTCGCACGTCTCTCAAGCGTTCGGAAACCGACGTGCGTACGCCCTCGCCTCTCCGATCATGGCGGAGAGCTTGTGCAGCGTGCGCCGTAAAGCTAACCATAACGTGGGTAGCCCCAGAGTCGCTCCCCTGCCCAAATCCGACCTGCGTGGTCGACCCTGGCTTATTACTCATCCATGAGTACTCATGCCGAGGCCACGCTCAAAACGCAATGCGTGACGCTGCCGCCGTCTTCTCCCGACGCAGACCTTATTGCCCCCAATGAGCTCATAGCCCTGAACGCAAGAGCCTCGCGGCCAGGGCCTCGCGCTGCAATGGCTACCTCTTGAGCACTTAATACGTCCGTCGATAACCGCAACGTCACCATCACGTACAAGAGAGAACCGAGTAGGGTGGAGGAACGTCGGGCGGAGATGAATACGGAGTTCACCAACTGGTGTCTCTGGCGCCGCCTCGATTCCGAGTTTGGCCCATCTCGCGCGGACGACCGTGTTCCTTCACGCTCGCAGCTCGCCGCAAGCAGCGTTGGCCATTATAGACTGTATAGAGGGTGGAGTTAGAGAGAATTAGGCAGAGGCGAGGGGTCGATCAACGCAATTACAAGGGCTTGATTCGGCCAATGAGCGGGTATATCGACTCGACGTGGACTTGCCTTTTCGAGGATGGTTCCCTCCCCCACCTCGCACGCCGCCATGGTGCCTTTCCGTGCCCTGGCCATGAAAACACTGTCCTGCTGCCTGACATGTCCTTACCGCCACCTCTCCTCGCGCCCGTGCTTTCCCTCCACAACGCCCACACCGCTACCCCGGATCTCCCTATCAATCCCCCCCACCCGTTCACCCTCGGCCAGCGAGCCGGAAGCCTCGTCCTCAAGGCGTGCACACGTAGACCCACTGCTTAACTGCGTCGGACTCGCGGCCTCGTTCAAATTACCTACCGTACCGCACCGATGGCTCGATCACCCTGCTCGCGGGCCGCCCGCCGCCCCCTCCTCAGCCCAACAGCAGCGAGCCGCACGCGTTTGCGATCGGCCAAATTTCTCATCGGCCCAGCCGCTGAGTTGTTCGGTACGCCACCTCCTACGTGCCGCCCTCCCGCCGAGTTAACCGCGCCGACCGTCCTCCCAAGGACGGCAGGGTTCTGCAGCTGAAAGCCTCAGTGCCCAGGCCTGCCGCCGCCGCCGCCGCTCGAACCGTGTTTGCTTCGTGCCTTCTTGGTTCTCGGCGGGGCATTGAAGCTCCCGCACCAGCGCGGACCGCCCGCTCGTGCGGACGAGATGTGAAACGGGCGAGACGACGAACCACCCGACGCGCTCGAGAACCACCCCCGTTCTTTACCTCCTCACGGCGCGCAGAGCCAGGGTTAACGTCAAGACGTCGCGCTCGGACGCCGCGCAGTATCACGGTCTCCCCCTTCCATTCATATCCGGGCCAGGCGCGGGGCGTTCAATCACGTCGTCGAAGGAAGACGGCCGTATGCGGTGACGGGCAGCCAGCCTGGTGAGTGTTTCGTGCCGGTTCTGCGCACTGCACGGTGGCGTCCTCAACTAGTGTTCATACACCACCGCCGTGCTCTACGTCGTGCCAGCTTCGGCTTGCCACACGGGCTTCGTGGCACATAACCATTTTCCGCGTCGTGTCACGTCGTTGTCCACGAAGCGAGCCTCAGTACCACGCCTCAGGCTTCAGGACCACGCCTCAGGCTTCAGGTAGGCGGCCACTGGCGCACAGGTGAGTCCCCGCGTTTCGCCTTCGTCCCCCGCGGAGCGTTTCAATACCTACGGCCTCCAATGTATTCGATTACGCGCAGCGAAAACATGGTTATTTCTCCAGCTTCTACCCCCGCCCCTCGCGGACCCCGTGCGGCGGTCGCGGCCCATATTGGCTGCAGCCAATCCTGCGCGCGCGTGAGCTGGGATTCTCCCGAGGTTCTCACAACGCCCCATCGCGAGCCTCGGCCTCCAACAACGGCCCCCCTCACATCCCAAACCGCCCCTCGGACTGACTAACGCCCCCAAAGCCCCGCCGCAGAAGGCGTATGCTTATTCACTCAATCACATTCCGCGCGTTCTGGGCCAGAACCGCGCGCCCCACCCCCCTCCCGCCCCTCCTCCCCCACACGGCCGCAACCC
>FTLJ01000232.1:0-125168 GCA_900155495.1 Porogramme epimiltina
GTGTCAGAACTCAGCGTGCACGCCCCGCTGCTGGGCCCTCCCTCCCGCCCGCGGCGCGGCCTCTTGCCGCCAATCCCAAGGCGGTATCTCCGACGCCCCCCCCCCCCTTCCCCCGACGCTGCGACCTCGCGTGGCGCCACATGCGCGGGTTCATTGAACTCTGCCTCCTCCCTTCTCCCCCCTTCTCAGGCTTCTCCGCGACGCCTCTGGAAGTGGCGGGCGCCCCGGCCGGTACAGCAGCGCTCCAGACCCCGGTACAGCAGCAGCGCGCCAGTCCCCGGTGCAGGCAGCATCCCCGCCGCCCGTCGCCCGCGCGCGTTCTCATGTCTGCGCCACAGAAGCCGGGTCTACTACTCAACGCCGTTCCTTACGGCTGCACGGCTGCGCGACGCGCGGACGCGGCTCACACGTCCGGGGCGCGTGACGGCGCGCGAAGAGGGAAACGTCAAACGGCGAAGGGGGGCGCGAGTCGCGGAGGGGGAGGCGCACGGGGCCCCATAGGTAGTTCGCGGTCGTGACGCGCACGGCTCCGAGTGCGCCTTCCACGTCGCGCGCTATGGAGACGTGCCGCGCGCCGCGCCTCACGCACGGCGGCGCCGTCTCGACTCTCCGGCGGCGCCGCGCCCGCTCGCGCGACCTGCCTGTCCGGGCAGGCGTGTGCGGACGCAATGCCCGCGCGCCCAGGCCGTCGTCTTGGCTTTACGTGCGATAGAGTATGGGGGTTGGAGTTTCATTATGGAAAGGTTCGAAGCGTTCGCTCGGGACGTTTACAGCGTGTCGTCCGGGCCCTCCCTCCTTCGCGCCTTCGCTGCTCATCTGCTGCGCGCTGTGGGTGTGGGAGGGGCACGGCGCGCTCGGTCGCCAGTGGCCAAGTTCGTGCGGTGCACCATGCATAACCCTCCGTCGCCCTCGTTTTCTGAGTTCTCGTTTTTGCCCTAAAGTCGACCCTGCACGGGGGTGCCCTCGCGAGGCATGGCCGGCCTGCTGGCAACGAGCTCGAGCGCGGGCGGGCTTCTCTGGGGATCCATAGAGACCAGGCGAGCGCGCAGCCACCCACCGCTGCCATGTACGCCCCCGCGGTTAACGCTGAGATCCATCGGTGCGCTGCGCCACCTGGTGGTTGGTGGTTTCTGCCCCCCCCCCACTCCGGAGTGCCCGCCTGCGAGGTCGGACCTGCCTGGGTCCTGAAACTGACGCGGGCAGATCGCCGACGCCCGCCTCCTCCCCACGCACCGGCCCTCGTGTGCAGCGAGCGATCACTGCACCCCGCTGGCGCAGGACGTGAGTTTAATTTGTGGCGGTCGCTGCGATCCACCACATGTGCATAGAGTTAGGCTCTGCGTATACAGTCGGCGCCGGGCGCGGCTCGCGCTGCTATCGATAGCTAAGTGCTGGTGGCCACGGCGCTGCAATTGCAACCAGGGCACCTTGGTGGCTGCACGCACATTGCCACTTTACTTATCATACAAGTCCGGCCAGCTGTAGAATGGAGCATATCTGCGCACCGAACGCGTCCGTTCGACTTGTGCAAGAACGCCCGGGGGGCTGGGCGCGCCATATATAAGGATGTCGATGCTCCGGACTGAGGTCCTGGCGATAAGATTAAATCGCACCGCACTCTCTGAACAGTGAAATGATAAATCTGACGCAGATCATCACGATCCCGGCGCATACGCGCGTATGTTTTTTCGCCCCGGCGGGGAGTCAGGCCACAGGCCTCACTGGGATCAGCGCGCGGCGGGACAACATATCGGCCTCGAGTCGTGGCGGCTGGCCGCTGACGGGAGATGCGGGGCTAAGGCGCTCGACGCCAGCTCCTGATGCAGATGAGCGACGACGGCGAACGTTGACGAACGTTGCACACCTCGCGTCGTTCGACTGTGTAGCCACGCGAGATGCGAGTCGCGAATCGTCCGCACAGGGCCCGCTCGCCCGCCTGCCAGGACACTCGCGCGTCGCACGGCCAACACGTACGTACGTACGCGCCCAGGTCCGCGACTTCCTGGAGGTCAAGCGACCCACGCCTAGGGGCGGAGCAGGGGCGGACCCCTGCGCAGGGCGCCCTCCGAGGATCCTCCTGAGCCCCCCGCCCCCGATAGCGCGAACGCTTCGCTCGCGCCGGAAGCGTTCCGCGCATGCCTTCGCGAAATCGCAGCGCTCGGGCGCACGAACCCGCCCGAGAGCCCACGCCCGCCCCCGGAGGCTGAACGAGGTTCGCCGACGCGGCGGCGGCGGAGGACGCGGGCTTGAGGGGGGTCCCCATTTCGGTGGCTGACGCTGACGTCGGCGTCGACGTCAGCTCCCGAGGGCCCGACCTCGGCCAGAGATCCAGATGCAGGGCAGGCTGGGGCAGGCTAAGAGGGCAGGGGGGCCGTCGCCCGAGGCCGCCGAAGAGCCGACGTCTGCGTATTACGGGGGGAGGGGGGTAGCGAGATCGCAGCGGTGGCCGACAGCGGCGACGCGGCGCACGGTGCACGGCCGCTGCCTTCCGCCGCTCTCGCAGGCCGGAGGTCGGGGTGAGGGAGGGAGGCGGGCTCGCGGGGGGGACGCTGAGCGGCGCAAGGCCCTGAATGTCTGAATGTCTGAACACTGGACATGGTACATCGAACGTTGAACGTCCGTGGAACGCCGAACGCCGAACGTAACGTCGAACGGTGAACATTTGAACCGTACGCACGTCGGCACACGCCTTTCCGCACTCGGACCGCGCTCCCGTGAGGCGTTTGACGGGCAGTGGGGGCACAGGCGCGGTGCAGTGCGTTGCGAGGGCGACGGCGGCGGGCCACGGCTACGCGCCTCCCCCCCCCTCCCGCCAGTTGCCAGTAGTGCCCGTGCCAGGGCCTCCGCGACAGCGTCGGGGGGCAGGGCGGTCGGGCGTGGTGGGGCCGGCGTGCTTAAGTGGGTGGTGGCGGCGCTAGCCCGTCCGAGGGTGCGGTAGCGTGGCCTGCACGCGTCCTGGGGAGCGGGCGCGGTTATTGGCCTGTGATGCCGCTTCCGCCTAGCGCGGGGGAGGGGTGGGAGTGCCTGTGCGCTGACAGTGGGGGCTGACGGGATGCACTTGCGTGTGCTTAGAGACTGTCATGGGCTGGTGAGATTGTGCGCGGGTGGGTGGGATGCGCTGTCAGCGGGGCTGTACGTGGGCGGACAAGACGCGGCGGGGCGAGTCGCGAGAGACGAGAGGCGAGCGAACGTCGATCCCCGAGGGTGAAGCGGGAGGGCGCCCGGTATCGGACTCGCCAAAGGAGGAGGGTGGGGACGGCGGGTGCATTAATCCCGCCTATGCCTACGTCATCTTCGAAGAGGGCTGTTGATGGGGGTGCGCCGCGAAGAAGCTTCTTTGGGCTAGTCTAAGCCTATCAGAGGATAGCTACTGGGGTAAAGACGGCATATATCAACGGGTTCGAGCGGAACGTCTTGTGCGGACGGCGTAATCCCCGTCGCCCGTGGAGGCTACCCCCAAACCATTGGAGGGGATACTCGACAATGAGTAAGCGAGGAGGATGAAGTACGCTGTCGTACACGGTGGGGGGCAACAAGGGGGACGACGGAAGGGGCATGCAGGGAAGCTCGGGCGACGCGCTGGATCGGACGAGGAAGTGGGAGTGAATGGCTGAGAACGCGGGGTGCGAGAGCGGAATGCCTCGAGGAGGAGCTCGAGGAGGGCGCAGGCTGCCTGGGAGGGACTGCCTGGGAGCGGCGGTTTGCCGATGGCGGGAGTGGCAGGCTGCAAGGGTTCTGCAGGCGCTCTGGGCCCTGGGCCGTGTCCAACGAGCGAGGAGGGCCAACGAGGAGATCCGCCCGCTGTTGGCCCGCCGTCGCCTGTTGGCCAGCAACGTCGGGCAGGCGGGGACGCGATTCGCCCGATTCGCCCGCGCCGCGCGCCCATTGGCCGGCCGCGTCCCTGGCGAAAACGCGGGCGGCTAGCGCGGGAACAGGCCCTGGATGCCGCGGGGACAACTTTTGCAGGACCTTGCAAATCGGGAATCTGGCCTCCGGCTGATCTGGCGCGGGGGAGGCGCCGGCTGGCGCTGGCGGTACCGTCGACGCGGGTCTCTTCTCTCTGCGAGCGGAATATAAGCTCCCTCCCGCTCCGCCCGTCCAGCTCAAGTCTGCTCGCCAATGCCTTGGGCTGGCTGCTCTTGTCGGCCGTCGTCCCTCCTCCCTTTCCTCTTCCTCTCTCTTTCTTTTCTCCACCTCGCCGACCCCGCCACACCCGCCGCTCCAGCCCTCGCGTGTGCATGCTGATCACGTGCTATGCTTGCCCGCCGTCCCACCCTTCGCGTTGACTCCGAAGCCCTCAAGGAAAAAGTCTCTCCCCCGCCTCCACTTCCTTCAGCACTCGACCAAGACTACCCCCACAACTCCGTCTTTCGGTGCGTCCGTTCCTCGCTCATCCTCCTCCCCGGCCCGGTCATCGAGCCCGCGCGCATATAGTTCAGCGCAGTTGGAGGTCCATGTCAGGAGTCCGTCCGTCAAGATCCACCGCGCCGCCAACTATGACATCCGCTCCCTCCCCGTCTTCGGCGACCACGACAAGGTGATGGGAAAGGTCCTCGTCGACCTCGGCCTCTGCTGCACCCCAGGCAGGCTCACCATCTCCGTACGTCTATCTCCCCACCCTGCCCTGGAGTGCCCCGCCCTCGGCCGCTTTTGGAAGCTGACCCGGTTCGCACACAGCTGCAGGGCAGCTTCCTCTTCACTTCCCCGAACGTCGATCCATCAGCCTCCCAGGACTACGCGGACAACCTTCGTGAAGAGAAGGGGCGCCACGTCTTCTTCACCGTCTCCGAGACGCGCATGACAGGCGAGCTCGACAGCCCGCGGTCCGCCACCTCTCTCCGCGACGCCTTCACCGCCAGCGTGCGCGGCCGGCGCGAACGCCGTCCCAGCCAGACCGGCGTGCGCGGCGCCCTCCGCCCGTTCCCCTTCGCCTTCGAGATCCCCCGCCCCGAGCACGCGGGCTTGTCCGGCCAGGAGCTCCCTCCCACGTTCTCGTCTGTCACCGCAGGCGAGTGCGGGCCCCGCGGGCGCACCGGCGTCGAGCGCTCGGAGGTGTCGTACAGCGTCACGGCGCTCTGGGAGGCCGTTGATGGGAGCGACCGCCTGCTGTACGTACTCCACCGCGGGCACCCCGTTTGTTATCGGCCGTGGCTAACTTTCTCTCATTGGCCGCTGCGCAGCGTCGACGCGCCTATCATCTACCAACCGGACCTCGACTTCCAGTCGCTCGACGGGATGCCCTCGGAGTCGTGGCTGGAGATCCCCCTCAAGTCGGACAGGTCGCTGCCGTTCACCTGCGCGGTAAGTGCCACACGCCTGTCGCCCCACGTCTCTTCCTCTGGCCAGCGCGACAGACGCTAATCGGACCCCTCCCCGCACCGCCCCCCGCAGGTGACGCTCCCGCACCCGGCGACCTTCGCGCGCTCCAGCGCGATCTCGTACTTCGTCGTGTTCACCACGACCCCGCGCTCGGTGGCGATGGCGCGCGAGATCGCCGCGGACGCCACCATCTCCGTCTCGCTCCTCCGCGACGTGCGCGTCGACGCCATGGTCCCGCGCTACGGCTCCCTCGCGTCCTCCCCCTTCTCCGCTTCCGGTCGCTCACCGACGACGGCCGCGTCGACGCCGACGACGTCCGGCGACGAGTCCGACATGCCGCCCGTCGCGTCGCGCCGGCTCCTGCGGCGCGTCGTGCGCGGGCCCGGGCAGGCGATCGCGCGCTCGACGTCGCTCACGCGCCTCAACACGCGCGGCAGCGCGGGCTCCAAGAGCCGGCCGAACAGCCCGAAGGACCAGCTCATGCACGACCGCGAGAAGCCGCTCCCGCAGCTGCCCGCGCCGAGCGTGATCGAGAGCAGGGTGCTCTACACGGACGTGTCGGTCGGCTTCCCGAAGCGGCCGCGCTACCGCTGCGAGCCGCACCAGCGCCACCCGTCGCTCGAGGTGCACAAGGCGCTCCCCGACGGGCTGTACAAGGGCCGCATACAGCTCGAAAAGCACATGATCCCGTCGTTTGACTGGGTCGGGTTGCGAGTCAAGGTGCGTTTTCCCCCTCCGTTTCGTTCTGCTGCTCGTTGTGTGCTCACGGCGGTGTTTTTTGCTGCAGTATTATCTAGAGGTGTCCGTCCTCGTCGGCCAGGACCAGATGCGCGCGCGCGTGCCGCTCCGCATAACATGACACCAGACAGACACCAGGTTCCCGTGCTGTCCATGTCCATGTCCCGCCGCCGCGCGCCCTGGCCGGCCCGCGGTGTTCACTTTTCCGCTCGCTGGCTAGCGTGTCCCCTCTCCGCTGCGCGGCTGGCCCCCCACTCACGCGCGTCGCCTGGCTGCCGCTGCCGCTCCGTACGCTTGGACCCTCGTACGCACCCCTTCCCGCCTGCCCGCCCGGCCTCGACTCGGCTTGGCGCGTGCGCTTTTCGTTCACGCCCCGTCGGAGGGACGTTTCCTTCCTCCCCCCCACGCGCATTCGGCGACTTCCTTCCCCTTCCCCCCCTTCTCCCCTATCTATAACCTATACTTACCCACCGTTGCAAATCGTTCGTCCTTCCCAATGTACAAAATTCGCACGTGCCCGCCTCAGTATCGTACACATCATCGCTCTCGGACCCCCTCACCCCCACCCACGTCCTCACGCCCTTACGCACGCACTGCATCACATCCGCCGATACCCCGGCCCGTGCGCCCCTTCCCGCGCAGGGGCCGATTCCGCTCCCTACCATCCACCCACCCCACCCAACCCCCCCGCACTCCTCCATCGCACATCGTTCGTCATCTCCCCCACCCACGCAGTCTCCATCCAGGTCTCCCCGGCGTCTTCTCTCTCCTCGGTCCGCTCAAGTCGCGTCTGCCCGCTCCGCTCATGCTTTCCTCCGAACAAGTGCCCCCGCTCCCCCTCCGTCTCTGCTCTCACTTTACATACGCACGCACCGCGCCCCCTGCCCCTCCCGCCGATCCCGATCGCCCGCCACCGTCGTCGTCGTTGTCGTCGCTACATATGCAGAATCCCCATCCGCATGTAACATCTCGCCCCGCCTGCGATGCCTGTACGGGCGTGCCGCCCCGCCCCCCTGGAGGGATGGTTAAGTGACGTTGATCCCTGCGCAGCTGGACGCGCGTCCGTGCCCGTTCCCCGCCAAACGCCCCACCACTCCCACACCCACACAGTGACTTTAAGTAAGGCCGCTCGCGCGCAACCCTGCAGTGTGCGCTGTGCACTGTGCCCCGGCACGCCCTCCGCGTCGCCAGCCCTCTGTCCTTTGTCCTGGTAAATGAGCACGATCGCACACGCCGGCACGCCGGTCGATCAGGGCCGCCGATTCGTTTGTCGGGGCAGATCGCGCGGGTGACGGACGGATCGGGTGCCTGCCCGCCCGCCCGCCCGTTCCTGCCCACGTGCAGCGCGCGCCGCTAGGGCCTGCCGGCGACCCTTGACACACTCCGCGCTCGTTGCTCAAACACAATTTACTTTGCAAGCACTCGTCGACGCCGACGTTGTGCCGTCGCGATTCGCGACCTTGTGTTGTGCGGGCACCTGTGGACTTCCCGGGCGCACGCCGCGCGTCCCCGACGCCCGACACCCACGCCCACGCTCACGCCCGAGAGGCTCTCCGTGCCGTACTTACAACAAGGCTTATTTCACTTGCTTCCCCGGGCTCGTCGCGGAGGTTCTGTTTGAACGCCGCCGCGGCGCCGTGCGGAGCAGTAAGAGTAAGATTAATGTTTGGCACCCATGGGGACTGCGTACGAAGTTTGCGAGCATACACGCAGGGTTCTCACTGCGGATACGTACAGCACAACCCTACGCGGGCCCGCGCAGCCCTGTTTGAGCGCCGAGCGAGTAAGTACCTTCCCCTTCCACTCAGTGCCGAGCAGTGTAGGAATCCGGATTCCGCGCACACCAGCCTGCAGGCCAGCCGCGGCGGTCAAATCTCTCAGAACTCGGAGGCCCCTCGGACGGCGGGCCAAGCCGAACCACGTCAACATGGCCCCGACTCCGGTCCGGGGCCGCCGGCCGACGCGACGAGCACAAGCGCAACAAGTACAAAGCCGTCAAGGAAACACCGCGGACGGCGACACACTGCGGGGGCGCGCCCGCGCGCGCACACGCACACGGTAACGTACGCCGCGCGCTTCGGGCGCGCGAAGAAGCCCGCCGCCCTCGCGGAGATGAGCGCGCGAAGCCCCCCGCGAGGAGCCGCGAGGACGCAAGTCCCGCCGCGCGCCCGGCTTCGGGGGGTTCGTGCTGCGTTCGCGGGCGGTCGCGCTGCCTGATGGAGAGGGGGCCACCCGCGGGCGTCGTGCGTCGTGCGTCGGCCGGGAGCGGTGCGCGGGTTCGCGATGCGGGGGTGCGGGGTGCGGGAGCGAACTTGGAACTCGAGGCTTGCGAGAAGCTTGGGGGCGCCTCCACTCGAAGCGCGGTCGTCCGCCCGGAGAAACAGGCTCGGCGCGCGCGGACGCGCGATTGGCCCGGGGCTGCACCTCTTTCTCCGCATTCCGGCTCGAGGGCGTCCGCCGTGCGACCGCTGCTGGTCCTCCGAGCTGCGTGCGTGGGGGAGCGCGGCGGGGACGTGGTGGCGCCGCTGGCGCGTGTGGTAAGCACTGCGCTTCTTGCTGGCTTCTTGCGCGCGGCGGGACGCCGCTTAGCCTCGGTGGCGGGGCGGAAGCGGCGGCGGGCCCCAGCCTTCAGCCAAGGATTATCGCTGTCGCCCGTCGTCGTCGGCGTCACATGGGCCCCCGGGCTTCCCGACATCGACATGTTGCGCGAATTTGCGGACCAGTGCGCGTCGACATCACGGCAGCTTCTTGTGCTGCGCAGTGCGCGCGACTGCTTACTGGGACGGGGTGGGACGGTGTCGCGCGCGCGCGTGGGGGCGTGTCTTCCACCGTGCCACTCAAGGTGCTCGGTCTCCGGCGGGGGCGCGATAAGTGCTGTGATCACGTATCTCCCGAGCCTGCTTTGTTCAGGGTCGCAGAGCTGTGGCCCGACTGCGCGCGCCCGGTGCGGAGGTTTCTATCAGGCCTGGGAGGCCTGGGGGCTGGCTTTCATCAACACCTGATCTAGGTACGGGGGGACTGGTAGCCCTGTCAGCCGCCGGCACGCGCGACTTCTTTTCCGTCTGATCCCGGAAAACCGTGATGTTCTGAGCCCGCGGTGGGGGCAACGGTTTTCATTGTGCATAATGAAAGTGATATAGACAGACATGTAGGCGAGGGGGGTTCAGGTTACTTGGATCACGGAACACGGGCGTTGGCAACCAGTGCATGCCGGACGGCGGGGAGGGTGGTTGGGATGATCTTATATGAGAAGGAACGTCAACTTGGGCGTGAAGACGCAGGAAGAGAAGGGTAGCCTGACCGTAATGCGACGCGGCGCCACCGCGGAGGCACATTGTTCAGCGCCAACGCGTAGAGCGCCGCGGTTGTGGGAGGCTCAATATATGGGACGCTCGGGCACATCGGCATCCAGCGCAGCGGACTTCAACCGGACGCTGTCCGCCGGGTACACACTCGGTCTGGTCTGCAAGACGACACCGATGTTCCCGGGATCGGGGGGCGGGCAAATGTGTGCTTCACCTCATTCGTCTGTTCCTCCTCAGTGTCGTAAGCACAGAATGGGCAGACCTGCGAGAGAGGTTTTGGCGGTCGGCACAGGCGCATCTCCAACAGTACGATCAGCATCTGGGGTGCGCGGAGTGTTGGGGGAAGAGTTAGACCGGCTAGGACCCGGCCGGTCGATCGAGCAGGTGGAGCGAGGTTTGCTCTCGCGGGAAGATCCCCGGAGACCAGCTCGACGCCATTTGGGCTAGCACTCGGAAGCCTCGCGTCCTGGGGCGAGGCGCTCTCGGGGCGTTGATCCTTGCGCATAAATATAATCCGCCGCTCGGTCAACGTCCTGAGACCTTGGGGGCTGTAGGGTCAACCGCCCGGACGAAAGGTTCGTTCTTATGTACCACACTAAAGCAGGTTTCTAATCAGATAGGAAGGAAGAGGCGGCTCGACTTCGGACCGCCGATAAGGCAAAGACGTGCATGTATTAGTCCCGAATATGGAGTACCGCTCTGTGAAGACGAGAGGCCAGAGGGAGGCGTTGGCCTGAGAATATCGACGGATAGGGTCTAAAATCCGTCGCGTAGGAGGTGGTGTGAGATTGCGCCCTTGAATGCGAAGCTTCGCGAATAGACTGGCCCTTCGCCCGCCTTCGCAGAGTAAGAGCCCTGCCGTCTCACGAATGCTTAGTCCCATCACCATCACTGAAAGTTAAGTAATCACCGAACCTTCTTGAACCCCGACCTGTCGCGGCCCTTCTGCCAACTACTGTGAACGAAGGCAGAATTTGGCAACAAATTGCGCTAGATCAGTCAAAGGTCGTAAGCGTAGACGAATTCGCAACGACCGGCGTTTAAATGAGTTATGAGTAATTCGAGGTGGATTTACACACGGGAGGTCCCTCGTCCTCGGTCTGCTCGTATTCAATCCGCGTGGGTCACCGGCGGTAACTATTCAGCGATTCCTCCAAATTCTCGGTGGGAGCGACGGGTGGAAGGATGCGAGGCCAGAACGGAGATTGCGGATCGAGGACGTTGCCTCCGCCGGGATGCGTGAGAGGGGGATGGTAAGTTCCGCTGGTATTTGAATGCAGATGCACTCGCGTACCGTAAAACCCTATTTCATCCCACAACCTCAGGCCCTACTTGCTCGGACTGAATGGTTGGAAGCATGCAACATGCGATTTTGCTTGCCCAACGTACACACGCATCTTCGAGTTCACTCCTCTTGGGTGTTCTCGGGTTTTAACGGACAGCGTTCGAGCTATGGTGCATACATCCTCGTCAGGTGACGAAAAGCGTCCTTTCAAAACGCAATGCACCCTAGCATGCCACCCAAGGTCCGCATTCTCGAAAAAAGCCATTAGTCTATGGTAAAGCCGTCTTCCAGCATGTAAGGTGGCGTTGACGCCAGGTGAGCGCGGCCTACAGGGAGATTCTAGTGTAAGGAACAGCTTACCAAATCTTGAAGTATCCAGACTATCCACAAATATAGTCCTCTGGTATGGAACGAGCTCGGAACGATGAGACCTGCGGCGCCCTGGCATTGTTGACAACGCCTCCCACATGACCTGGAGGGTGGAATGACACGTCGAAAGCTCAGTAATCCTCCATATTGCGCCATGCCCGCATTCTCGAATTCTCCGAGATGTTCTAGAGGAACTAAAAGTCCAAAGCCGTCATAGTATGGACATTAAAATTTGAGTAGCAAGCGCTACTCGATGTCGTCATGTTTTCAGGGATTGTAGGTGAGCCCTGTAAAGCTTGAGAGCAGGGCCTAGCTATACATATGCAGTGTGAGAAGCGCCGATGAATGGTAACAGCAAGACAATGATCCCGAGGTCAATTGCATGGAGGTGGTCTCCGTTGCGTTGGAAGAGAGCGACTCGGGCGTTTCGGACATCGACTGGTTCTTGCTCTAGCGCCCAGGGGTGGAGCCATACACGTGACCTGAGCAACAAATCGGAGATCCACTGTTGGATGACGAAATCACCACTGCCGCATTCCTGCACATCTCGTTCCTTCTGCCACATCTCAGCCACACTGGGCGTTGCCCAAACCTTGTTTTCACTTCCGTTTCTTAGGTTTCTTGTTGTTTTCCAGGCTCCATCTGACCCCTACACATACCTACTAAAACCGGACGACTCGACATGAAATTTGCACGGTGGGTCGTTTCCAACGCGACATCCGAGCAATCCAGCTAACGCCATGTTCGACACCTCAAGATACCTAGAAGAGACACAGGTAAGCGACATACAACATCAGTCTTCCGCAAACTAAGCTTATTGCCACTCGCCTTTCTTCTTAGACCCCTGAATGGAAAAAAGCTTACATGTCAGTATGTCGTGGCTTGTATAGCGCCAGAGTTAGGCGACGGAACTTCGCAACCTGTGTGCAGGAGTTGCCCCTTTTTCGATTAATGCTATCGGCTCGAGGAAGCGTTTACTGACCCTATTTTTAGTGATTATCGTGGTCTCAAAAAGCGAATAACTGCTATTCGCCGCACACAGCAAATCTCCGCACAGCCTGGTGAAGATGAAGATCACATACTTTCGCCGACTTCTGTTTTGGGCCCCATAGCGTCGGAAGCCGATTCCATCGGTAGGACCTCCGTGGCTCACTCCGAGAGCAACACCCAGGACGACACCGGCACAACCCAAGATCGGCGCTCCAGTGCACGCCATGTCACACTCCCTCCGCCGGCAGAGGGCCACGGAGATATTGTTTCTGAACCGGAAAATATAGACTATCTAGCGGATCATGAATCGTCGACCCGTCCTCCACTCGCTATCGGGACCGGGACCGGGAATCCCCGGGCACGTCGCATGCGGAGCGGCACAGTCACAACCCTCCTAGGCAGGGCCATACAGAGAGCGAATTCGACGAGGGGAAGTGCACCACACCAGCCGCGTTTTGACATGAGGCACTCCATACCATTAATAGAGCTACTCCCCCAACTCGTCCCCGTAGAGCGCGCGTTCTTCGAGAAGCTCGACCAGGAACTGGACAAGGTCGAAAGCTTCTACTGTGACCGTGAACGGGAGCTGAAGCATAGGTACGAACCTCTTGTTCAAATGGCCGGTAGTAGAGGTACTGAAGGAACACCAACAGAGTGCACCTACTCAAGGAGCAGCTTCAAGAGCTCACAGACCACCGACGCGTTTTCCACGTGAGTACAACCCTCAACGACTCGTGTGATGGAGATGACACTCACCGCCTACCTCCCCAGGATGCCCACCAAGGATTGTCCATCCAATACTCCTGGCTGCCACTACCGGCACCTGTACTTCCGAACATCATGCGCCGTCGAAGAGCTTATGAAGCTACACCGCCGTCCACTCCGAAACTCGTCGTACCTAGCGTTGCAAAATCGTCAGACGGACATACCACGAGTGGCCGCTCGTCAGCGGATATGCCGCGTCCTGTTCCCCAGGCTCTCGATCTCAAAGCATCGAAGTCGAAGGGAGAAAGCTCCAGTGGTGAGGACACCGAAGCGACGGCGACGCTCGCGGCCGTCAGCCGTCCGTCGTCGCAGAGGTGGAAGCAAGCATCGATGACGAAGAGCGTGCAAGCGCTATTCCGGCCAGGGTCCGCTTCACAAAAGCACGGAAGTGAGGACACGGACGGAGAAGACGAAACCGATCATCATCTGCGCGCCGACGGTGCAGGTCCCAGTATGCCGTCGTCTCCCGGGATCGCGAAGAGCGGCAGCGGAGGTAGGAGGGATAATAAGCATGACCCGGAGGAATATCAGCACGCGAAGAAGCAGCTAAAGAAAGCGATGTTAGAGTGTTATCGGTAAGTGCCTTTGCACTCCGTCACCTATGGCGAGTATAATTTAACGGTTTGATAGGGGTCTCGAACTTCTGAATAATTACCGGGCATGTCCACTTCGTTTATAGTTTGTGATCCGGCTAGCTGAACAGACCCATTGTATAGACCTTAAACATGATTGGGTTCAGGAAGGCCCTCAAGAAGTTCGAGAAGGTTGCGCACGTGTGTATTCTTCACCGCACCGCATCCTCGATACCGGTTATGACCTGCTATTAGATTCCCGCTCAGCAAGCATATACCACAGAGAAGATTGAACCCAGTGCTTTCTCGTCGGGAGCGATCGTAGACAACCTTTTGCACGAGATGGAGGCCATGTTCGCAGCCCGGTTTGGTACGTCACCTTGAGAGCTAGGATCGCCCAGAGCTAGGCTGACCAAACCTCTCGGCCCCAGCCCGTGGCGACAAGAAAAAGGCGATGCAGCGTCTGCGCGGCGAAGCGAGTCACACTAGCCACCACTTCAGCACCTTCCGCACTGGCATGGCTCTCGGGTTAGCCGTCCCTGCTCTCGCGGATGGCCTATATCAGAGTACGTTCAGATGACTTCTGGTTAGCGTGCTACATACTTACGACAACGCGATCCAGGCTTCCGGGATGATACTCGCTCGGCGATCCCTGGGTGGGATGGGCTGATGTATGTCTATGCAGTCTTCTTCGTCCCAACGTTCTTCGCGCTTCTGGTTGGAGTCAACGTACTCGTATGGGCACGAGCGAGGATCAACTACGTCTTCATTTTCGGTACGATTTGTTCGCCTAGTTCCTAACACCTGCCGCTGACGCCTACAGCAGAGCTGGACCTACGGACGCGGCTGGACCACAGAGTATACTTCGAGGTGCATCTTTATCTTACCTCCTGCGTATGTCTTCCGGAACTGATAGACCAACTGTCGTAGATTCCCGCTTTCCTGCTGTCTCTCCTGTGTTACGCGTTCTGGCTCTCGTTCGCGCAGGTTGGGACAGTCAACGTTGCACCAACGACGTGGCCTCTGTTGTGGCTCGCGTTCACTGCCCTTGTCATGGCCGATCCTCTACCTGTCATGTTCAAGCCTTCCCGATGGTGGCTCGTCAAGAACGTTGGCAAGCTGCTGACCTCCGGGATGCATCGCGTCGAGGTTCGTATCACATAGGCACAGAATGCGCGCCAGCTGCTCACATTTTCCTTTCCCGCCCCGAGTAGTTCGCAGATTTCTGGATGGGGTACGCATTCCCTGTCCCTTACCTTATGTCGAGAAAAACTCACCACCGCTTCCTCAGCGACCAATTCTGTAGCTTGATCTTCACTATGTCCAACCTCTACTTCGTGGGCTGCGTTTACTCCAGGGGGATCGACGAAAACTGGCGACAATGCACGGCCGGCCCCGGCCCGCGCTGGGGTTACACGTTCTTGCTGGCCCAGCTTCCGCTTCTTGTGCGTCTCGTGCAGAGTGTCAAGCGTTACGCAGACTCTGGGCTGGTGACGCATTTGATCAATGTGTGTCTCTTCGATGCAGCTTTGCAGCCTACTATTGAAGCTAACCATGGGTCGCAGGGTGGCAAGTACGGTTCCGGCATTGTCTCGTATCTTTTCTATTATCTATGGCGTGCACAAGGTAAGCTTGCTTCCCTGGCTCTCCTCCGCTGGTCTCACTGACGTCGTCGGGTGTAGGCGGCGTCCACGGGCCGATGTTTATTTGTTGGATTGTTTTCACCACACTCTATTCCCTTTATGCTGGATCATGGGTGTGTCCATCCGCTCTGCACCAGACGAATGATCACTGACACTCGATAATAGGATCTCTTGATGGACTGGTCTCTTCTCCGTCCCCGCGCTCGTTACCCTATGCTCAGGCCTGAGCTGCTATACACTAGTAATATACCGGTATGTTAAGCTTCCTCCCCGGGCTAGACTCAGATGCTTATGTGAACATTGCAGTTCTACTATTTTGCTATCGTGAGGACTTTTTCCTGGAACGGACTGCGCTTTAAGGTGCTAACAACCTTTTACAGGTATCAAACTGTATATTGAGATTCGCTTGGGTACTGTATATCCCAACTGGGGGCCCTAACTTCATCGTACGGACCTTCATCACTAGTATGCTCGAAGTCCTCCGGAGGTGGCAGTGGAATTTCTGTGCGTCCCTCTTCTTTCTACAACCGAATTGGGCGCACGTCTCTAACACTTTCCGCTATGCTGCGTACAGTACGTCTAGAGAACGAACATCTTGGTAACATTGATCAGTACCGAGTGACACGGGAGGTGCCGCTCCCGTACACTTACGACAACCACTCGCATGAATCCGACGGCGACGAGGACGACGAGGGGAGTCAGCGGAGTGGCGGGGGTTCATGGAAGATGTCTCGACGACGGGCCTCCGCCAGCGGTCACGTCGACGCCACTGTTGCAGAGGCAGGACACACGTTGGGCGACGACTAGATGAGAGTGTCTACGGTGGTTTCCTTCGCTGTAACATTTCATTTCGGGTAGCGCTTCCGAATGAGCCGGGGTCGGTCGAGACCCCCTCCCATCGGGTTGACAAAGGTTCTGTTGTTCTTTGCCTTTTTACCTTGGAACAAACGCGTGAGCCACCAACGGAGCGGATGTCCGGGGAACACGCCGGAAAACTACCATTTCGGGGAACCTCGCCGGTGCCTCGTGTGTGATCAAGTGTGGCGTAAGGTTCGCTGGCTCGGCAAATGTGACGGTGTGAAGGTGTGAAGGGCAGGTGGCGAATCAACTGCCATGAGACAATCGCTACTTTCATTGTCACATAGTACTCACCTCCTCCTGGATCCCGTTCCCTTTTACACTGAATATTCTCCACCCAGTCTTTCCACTTATAAACGCGTCCAAGTAAAAGCTCAAAAACACAACAAACTACTACAGTGAATTTTGAGATGGTTTTTAGATTATTCTCGCCAGTCCCTTGCGCGAAGGGACGGTTTTACAGAAGGCGTCAACCACTCGGATTGAACAATCTACGGCGCTGTCAGACGTACCCCACTCTCTCCAGGTCCCTCTGTTCTCCTTTCTTTTAAAATGGCCTCTCCGGAGGGCATTCTACAGCACCTCCCCCCTCCTTCCTCCCCCCTCCCTCTTCACGCATTTGCACATGAAGCCTGTTTCATTCAAGCGCACCCGCAACCGTAACCCACCCTCATCTACTTATGACCCTTTGCGGGTGGCT
This sequence comes from Porogramme epimiltina, assembly GCA_900155495.1. Classification (NCBI taxonomy): domain Eukaryota; kingdom Fungi; phylum Basidiomycota; class Agaricomycetes; order Polyporales; family Polyporaceae; genus Porogramme; species Porogramme epimiltina. The sequence goes on from FTLJ01000232.1 coordinate 16,545, forward strand.
GAAGGAGCATTCCCGACGCCAGGGCTGCAACAAGAGTGGTCTCGTCCACCAGGTTTACCGCAGCCGTGGGAGACACAGTGCGCAACCCGAATGATCGCTTTATCTCGTAGTGTCTAACAGTAGTTGCCAGTCCTTCGCTCAGCCACTTCCCCACTGACGGATCGCTTACGAGTGCCTATCAAGCCCCCTGTTCAGGCTTCGGCCCACTCAAGCGGGAAGAGACTCCGTCACAAAAGAATGAGAGCGCCTACTACACCCCAATCACGTCGTCGGTGGCGCGAGCCACCAGCGCGTCATGCAACGAACCCCTCGGCGCCAATGGCATCGTACTCTCTCAGGTCGATCCAACCTATCGCATCTTTCATCCTTCTCGCCTTGCTATCCCCTATATCTATGTACCCGCGGACCGCGAAGACACTGACTCGGAAGAAGACGTTGGGTCAACAATCCTCGACTCCCTCGCTGGGACGCAAGGCTCCTCCGGTTCTCCTGGGTACGGCTTGAGAGAGTGGCCATCGAGTGTGTACCCGCATGGCCGTGCCGCCTTTACCCCTCCACCTTCCTCCGACGCTCCGTCCACAAACCCAGGGAGCCCCTCGTTCAGCGTCGGGAGCTCCCCCAGCGATCGCTCTCTCTTGACGCCATCCCCCGCCCCCACCCTCCCATTTCCACTCAGAGGACCGCACGTCAGCCGGGAAACCTCCCCCTTCACGCCGAGATCCCTGGCGTCCAGTCCCCCGCGCCCTTGCACCCAGATCAAAAACCGCAACGGACTTGTACCAGCTGATGAGCTCGAGGCCGCCATCGAGGCCGCCACGTCGCAGTCTGCGGAAGGCAGATGGGTCTGTCCATTCTGCGGCTTTACGCAGAATAGGCGTCTTGTCGACTTCATGCGGCACCTGAGGACACACGGAGAGCCTCAGTGGGAGTGCAAAGGAATACCCGTTTATGCGGCCGATAGGGAGTCGACGACCAGGACTCGGAAGGATGCCAGAGGTGTCCAGTTCTTTGGAGGTTGCGGAGAGATGATCTGTCGCGCAGACGCCTACAAGAGACATCTCTCGACTAGCCCTCAATGTCAAGGTGACACGAACGGTTGGTGGTGGAGAGAGCACGCGCAACACGGTTCGGCCTCTCAAATGTCACGCCTATCACGACGTTCATAGACTACATGAGACACTACACATCTCCACGGTTTGATAATAACATAGACTCCTCTTCAAATTTCTCCTTGTTGACTAACGATACAACGCCTTTCTGTCTCCCTTCTTTAACCCCTTGCCCTCTACAATACTTCGCTGGCTACACCCCACTGTCTCACTATCGTCTCCCTCTCTGTAGTTTCACTGCCTCACCGGATGGACACTTCTCACACATCACCGAAAGCATAGTCTCACGGGGTATCTGGAACTGCATTTCCGAAAGCACATAGATCCTAACCATGTACATTACCCCTACCTCATCGACGCAGCGACCTGCTCGATCTCCCTCGCAATCAACGAATTTGGACACGACTTCCTTAGCTGCCTAAACCCGCGCATTGTCGAGTCAGCAGGGCGAAGTGCAACAGAAAGAAAGGCTCTACGCACTCGAGCTTGGCCTTGTCCCCGCGGTCCTTGCACTCCTTCGCCGCGGCGCGCCAGTCGTTGCAGAGCACGTACAGGTCCGTGCGCTTCGGGCCGTCGCAGCGCGGCACGTACGCAAGGGCCTCCTTCTCGTGGCCCTTGTCGACGAGGTGCTTCACAAATGCCTCGTACCCGATCGGGCTCCGCTTTGATTTCGCGAACGCCTCCAGGCCCTCGAAGTCGCGGATCGACGTCAGCGCTTGGAGCTTGACATACCAGAATCTGCACGTGTGGGGTGGGGCAGGTAAGCAAACGCGATGGCAGAAGATCATGAGCTAAACGGGAGACGAACCGTTTGTCAGGGACCTTGAAATCAGACTTGACCTTGTCCGCGCGCTTCGACATGCCGTTAACGAGGCACGTCCGTATCGTCTCGTTGACGCTTAGCCCAAAGAACGTGACCTTGCCGTCAGACTCTTTCTCGAGCGTCTGCTGGAGCGTCATGAGACGGACGCTCTCGTCCATCATCTGCGGGCGAGAACACTGATGTCAGAACGTCTGAAGATTGAGAGAAGGGCGGCCGCCGCCGACCTTAGCCTCGAACGACCTATCCTTGTCCTCCGAGAAGAACTTCTGGGCAGCCTTGACCGACGCGAGCTTCGCACTTGGGTCCTGTCGGGCGACCGTCAGCTTAGGAGCGGCCTCACGCGGGTCTCAAATTTTCTTACAGTACTGCTCGCGGCGTCGTCAAGACAAAGTACCGCGCTTTCTACTCTCCGGTCGTCGGAGTAGTAGAAGTCGCGAAGCATATCCCGGTTCTGTTCGCGGGCGTAGACTTGCAACAGCCTGCTCGCCGGGGCCAGCCGGGGCCCGCCCTCCTCGATGAGGCGGAAAAAGGAGCCGAGCGACAGCCGCTTCTGCAGGTGCAGCAGAACGTGATACACTGTAAAAGCCCCCTCATCAGTCTCCACCCGCCCGAAACAACGACCAGGCTCACCGAGGTCGGAATCCCCGCTCTCAACGGCCTTCGCCAGCGCGAGCCTGTCTTCCTGCATGCTCAGCAGCAGCGGTACCTGGTCCGACGCGCGCGTCTCGTGGTCGAGCAGCCGCGTCGCGAGCGTCGTGCGCCCGACCTCCCACGCGCGCTTCGCGATGTCCGCGTACGACACGCCCGCGCCGCCGAGCGTCTCGAACTTGTCCACGATCGTCCGGCAGAGCGCGTCGTCGCCGTCGAGCTCTGCTTCACGCCCGCCCGTAGTTGTCGGCCGCGAGCGCGCGATCTTCGCGCACGCCCAGTGCTTGAGGACCGCGTCGGGCGGGAGGGAGAGGTAGGACGAGATGCGGAGGGCGAGGAGGTGCAGGTTGCGCGCGAGGAGGCGGGAGATGAGGTGGGAGGGCGAGAGTTGCGTGTACTGCGCGTAGGAGAGGGGGACGCCGATCTCGTAGAACCGGACAGCGTTGAGCACTTTGAGAGCTTGGCCGACATTGACGAAGTCTGAAGGGTCGTAGAGGTCGAGGAACGACCGCCCAAACTTCGCTGCCTGTGACTCGTGTTAGGGTGATTGTGCTCGTGGAAAACAAGTTCAGCGTACATTTAGCAAGCGACGCTGCCAATACGGCTCCCATTCCCTCGCCGCGGCATCTATGCACTCGTCCACTGCGGCTGAGAGCTCTGTGCGAATGCTTCGAATGCTCTCATCCGCTTTAGGCGACCTTCGGGAGAAGTTCTCAAAGGCATCGAATAGAATAGCAGAGGGAGAGGTTGAACCAGGGCGGAAGACCGACACCGAAGATGTAGGGACTTTCTGAACGAAGTCGCATGCGTCCGGACTAATGATACGGATACCATCTGGTTCTGTTACGGCGAAGGTTGATCCTGAGTAGAAGTACCTGGAGCATATATTGTGAGACCAGAGCCAAATGATAAAAATGCGTGATGGCGCACTGAAGTGTGTCCCCGAACGGCCCAACCAAGACTGCCAAATTGTTCCATGTCACGAGCACTGCGTCATTCCCGCACCATTCCACCTGATGCACTTCTCCAGTTGCACCCACCACTACGCTTGTGTCGAACTCTGCGAGCGACCTTTGGAAATCCGTAGAGACGACCCAAAGGAGACCATTATATGTGAGGAGGGCGAGTGATTTGCCGTTGGGGGATGGCGACATGTGCGTGAAAGGCCCACGGGAGATGCGTTGGTCCAGACTTTCAAGGTTGTCCACACTGTATATGGTTTGGTCGACGGAAAGGAGGACCTCGACGTGCCGGGAGATTGTCTGGTCGGGAGGTATCACCGTCCATGATTGTGGGGGTTGCGACAGACCTGGTGTCGCAAAGAGGGCACAAAGGAAGGGAGTATGGTTACTTCGTGCACACGAGGATGCTGCGCGTGGAACTCACCTGGATTTGCTAGCGTGAGGGGCTTCGCACCTGTCCACTCCTTGACCTCCAGGAACGTTAACTGGCCGGTGAGCGCAACGAGACCCGACTCATGTATGCGCGCGTCGATGATGCCGAGTTCTCCTGCGTCGTTCCCCAAGGAGTACTGTGTATACTCTCCCTGCAGGTCGTAAACCCGGTACACGCCTTCCTCATTCAAGACCACCAGCCTCTCGTCTCCCGTCCACCCAAAGCGCACGATCTTGCCCTGGTCCCACTAAATGGCGTGCAACAACCCTGTTAGTGGAATGGCGAACACGAGGAAGGTAATCTGTCCACACACACACTGGAGGGCAATACCAGTTCCCCCGCGGGAGAGTACACTTGTATTTGGGCCTTGGAGAACACAGGTGCCCCACGACCCAATGCTACCATCTTATTTGCGTCGCGCATGAGGGCTATTGGAGGTTTAGGACAGAGCTAGAAGAAGAATGACGCGTTTATTTACCTATAGGCCCGCCATATCGGCATCCAGCAACTATAAAGTCCTGAAGGTCGCCTGGTAGTTTCCCCGGAATCGAGTACAGTTGGTGCCGTCTGTAGAAGACGGTGCCATCTTGCATGGCCTCCCATGAGAGTGTTGGGTGTTCCGTCATAGTAGCGAGCGCGAAAAGGGACTCAAACTCTAGATTCCGAGTGGCAGGGAACTAACAAGGGCAAGACATGAGGGAGAGGACGGTCCCAGCACAAGGCAGTAGGCTTGGGCTACGCGCCACGGGCGCGCTGGGTCGATGACGGAATGGGCGCTTCATGCACTTGAAGTGCTATCCCCATGCGCTGCTTAGCATGGCATACCTGAAAACCTCCAGTACAGACGCAAACTCGGACACGGGAAGCTGTGATCGAGGACGAATGGCCTACACAATGAAATATTGCTACGAAGATGGAACAAGGGCTAACTTGGTACACAGCACTTTCCGTAACTATGCACGCGCTGGGCAGGACTTGCATCTACGCCGCCCTTTGGTGCGTGCATTCTAGCCCTCTCTCCTCCTGGGTATCTTTCCACCATCATTGGGTGGCGAAGAACCTTTGTTTCCAACATAAGCGCAGCTCCCTCGGTAACTAATCTTCATGCAGAACGAAGAGTCGTTGCAGGAGTATAGCTGCCGAAGACAACTTTGCCGTGGTTACACCAGGCTGCTTGTCGCGACGTTGAATGGAAGATTATGGGGGGCATGCGAAATTTGACGGTCCCGAAGCGATACGTTGAGCGAGAGCCGTTAGTATCGTATTGGTGGGAGTGGTTCTGCACGTATAGTCGACAAGTCCACGGCGTTGTCCGTGGCATCATCTAGCTCTCCGATAAGGACGCTGAAGATCAATTTGCGATGTTAGCGTGCAGCCGTTTGGGAATGTGGTAGATAATGCAAGAGACGATAGAAGTGGGGATGCAAGCAGCTCGGGGGCAGAAGTTGAAGCCTAAACAAAGCGCGAAGAGAGATACTCACATTTGGTCGCCCTTGACGAGGTAGAGACCCAGCGGAATCTCCTCCACTCCTTCCTCCATGCTATACACGCGTTCTTTCGAGTCCGAAAGCACGACGTTCGACTTTTGGTCGTATCCCGCCATCAGACCCTATGCCGGGGAAACATAGGCGGCCCGAAGATCCACGAGGTCCGGCAAGAGGGGTATAAGCAAGAACGGCAGGAGCCACGAGTTTGCAATATACGGAAGGAGATTAGCACCAAAGAGAGACGTGTTTGGATGGCGGACGCACCACAATCGCTCGGCCATCCTGCAGGATGAGGAGGACGCGGTCTGTGGCGGAGATCATGTATGAGCATCGCGTATTAGTCCACGGCCATGGATGAGACGAAACGTACGGTCGACATAGCCTTGAAGGCCAGCCATGGTCAGCTGGAGACGTCGACGGCTAGGTGGGGGATGCGGCTTGGACGAGAGGTCGTCGTCCAGACACACGCTCAAGCACGCCGGACACAATGCCCAGCAGGGTGTCCGGGGGCCTTCTGACACCTGGGGTCCACACACAAGAGGGAAAACAGCCACGTGATACGAAGCAATTATACGGGAGTTCGACTCCCAAAGCGGCCCTCTCCTCGCAAGATGGATGAGGTCGTTGCGACATCAAGCCACCGCAAATCCACTACATTCTAGGCAACTGGTCAATGCAGGGTATCTTTTTAGAGCGGTGTAGCGGTATCAGTACGACGACGAAGCAACGCGAAAGCAAGTACATAGTATATCCTGTGCATGTGTTTGTGGGGTAATATGTAGCACTGTGTCCATAGAATCCTCTCGACCCTCTAACGACCGCAGGGACACTCACTGGTCTTTATCTTCAGAGCTCTGGGTGGACGTAATCAACACCGACATCCTCGAGAAATTGAATATCGGAGGGGCCGCCTCCTTCTCACCGCCCTCCTCCGCACACTCGTCTCCCTGCTCCTGAAACGCGCGCTCGCGCAGCATACCCCACTGCACCCACCAGTTGTCCGCCTCGTCCTCGCAGTCGTACCCGAAGATCCTGCACAGCGTCTCCCACAGCTGGCCTGCCTTCTCGTCGCCATCGAGCTCCTCGAGCACGTTCTTGCCCGCGCGCGTGAGCGCCTGCATCCGTGCGTCGCGCGTTGCCTGCTCGGGGCCATCCGGCAGGAGCATGTTCTGCAGGTCGTGCATGTCGTGCACGCGCACGGAGCGCGTGCGCGGCTGGCGCACCTCCTGGAACGCGTACAGGAGCGGCGCGATCTGCCGCTCGGAGGAGATGTGAGAGAAGAGCTTGCCAAGCACGGCGCCGTCCTCAACAGCCATCGCCGCGCACTGGATGGAGCCGGCCTGGTGACGCGGCGCGTCCGTGTCAGTGCCTGGCATGGCAGGAGGGGGAGATAGAGCTCACGGGGAAGGGGTGCGCGGCTTCCCCTATTAGCACGAGCGGTCCGTCTTCGGATATCCAGTCGTCAAGGTCTTCATGTTCTCGAACGGCCACGCGCACGGCATCAGGCGCGTCCAAAATGAGAGGTCGATATCTGGAGACGTAGAAGTGAGCAATGCCGGCGAAGACGGAGAACCACACATCGTTGCTACTTACGTGTCGTTGAAGTTGCCCTCCACAACGTCCCTCACACGCACTGAGGGCTCGTCGCTCCATCTGCCGTCCTTGTCATCGGGTCCGTAAAATTGCATCGCCCAGCCATCATTCCCATGCTAAACACCGGTGAGAACTTCTTCTTGTTGGCAAGGCACGCGAACGTACGACGGCGAAGCAGATGACCACCCTCCGGTCTCCTATTGAGTGGACTACAGCCTTCTGGAAGGATGTTAGCGTTTCGTGGAGACTCTCGGACCGAGGTTTGCTCACAATTTTCAACAACTCGTCTACTGAGCCCTTCATGTCCTCCATGTCCATCATAGAGCTTGGTTTTGTTCAGCGCCACCCTTTAGCTGTGGACAGAAGATGGAACTTACTGGTAAAGCGCGGTACCAGTCAGCTTTCCGGGTCTCGGCTCGCCGAGAAGGGTCCTCCTCGACTGTCCGAACTCTCCATCAGCTCCCACGATCACATCCCCTCCTATTCGCTCCCCGTCTTCAAGGACAGCTTCATGATTCACGACGTCGATGTCGACGACCTTCGCGTTGTGCCGGATCTGGGCCCCGTGAGCTATTGCGGCGTCATAGAGGATGTCATGAAGTTCGTCATGCTATTTGATGGCTCTAGGCTTCGTCGTGTGAGGGGGGGTAGACAAGACACACCGTGGACATCATATATGTTCCTCGCGTGTCCCTCAGCGTATCTTTATCCCATTCTTGATTCCCCAGGAGCTCTGCCGTGTCGTCTAGGCAGAGTAGCTCAAAATGGAAATAAAATAAATCAGGAGATGCCGTACTCACATCTGCAATAATGCATTATACGGGATACCGTCGCCGTTTCCATAAGGCTGTCCTTCAAGCCCCAATGGAAGAGGATTTTTGTGAGATTGGGTGGTAGCCTTATACCTCCCTTCCCGCGCTGCGAGAAGTCGAATAGAGTTCAACCTGTGATCAGCACGGATCGTTGGCGTAAGTGGCGACTAATACACTCACCGATCTTGCCCTGTCATTACCCTCAAGGATCATCACATGGTGCCCTACGCGCTGCAAAGCGATCGCCGCTGCTAGTCCTGCGATGCCTGAAGTTTGGGATGTGAATTGAGTGGACCACTAAATGCGGATTGGAGCGCACGCACCTCCGCCGACTATGACGAAAGAGATCGGATAAGTGGTCTGCAGAGGAGCGACATATTCTGGTGACTGCATCATAAAAGGTTATTAGGTCGTGACATCGCGAATGGAAGACGGATTGCTGACCTCTGATTTCATGGTCGTGGAGGAAAGTCGAGAATGGGCTGTGGCGGGGAGCGGCGGGGGGGAGCGGCATATATGCGCCACGAGGACCCTCCGCGGTCATGAACTATATCACTGCGGGTTGACGCTTGGAGAATCAGCAGGGCTATGAAATCGGTGTCACGAAGTCCGACGGTGGGACATGCGTGCGTCACCGCCGGAGCGCGGAACTCCAGAACCGCTCGCCAATGAGACCCGACATTCCAGCGGCGACAAGCAGAATCGCTCGCAGGCTGCAGTCGTACGCAGCCTCGGCCGACTTACCCAGGCGCGCGGGTCCCTGAAGGGATGTTGTATGGGGGGAAGGCCCCGATCAAAGCCGCGAAGGGATGTGGAAGCGCAGAGCGTGGGGGGCGCCGATTCGAACATGGTGGAGGATCATCCGGGTGACCGGCCTCTCGGCGTCCCAGCTTCCCTTCTCGTAACCATCCTCACCGTCAATCCGCAACTCCTTTCGGCATCCTCAGATATTCCGGAGCAACAGAAGCAGGCCGTTGGGACGCGCCTTGCCGCGAACCATGATAAGATCACTTATAACGTATCAGTTATAGGAGTTCGCACATTGCTACGCTTTTCCCACTCACCACCTGGCCCGCTATTTCGAGTACTGATGACTGCAGCCGCCGTATCCTCCGATTGCGCAGCGGAGGAACAAGTAAGCAGCGTGCATATGTGTATGAAACTTCTTTTGTTCGGGCTGATTGTACTGCACGCAGAATTGCCCATGTGTGCGATTCTCCCCATGAGGGGAGTTCGAATACCCTGGGCCGCGGTCGCTAAACTAGTTCTTCCAGATGTATACAGTAGACTCTCGTGAGCGGGATGAATGCGGGCTTTGGCCATGCGCCGCGGCGCCGCTGTGTTTTAGGCGGCGTTTCCCATGTTCAGCGAGACGCCGTGATGTCTATAGCGTGCTGACAGAGTTAGTGGGCATGGAGCTGTGTCGTAAGGCGTAAGAGAAGTCAACCTACAGTAGCAGCCATCTAACAAATTTCCCGCACTGGTAGGGCCGAGTGCAAATTGTAGTGTGTCATGTAACATGATCTTTCGGCGTTGTTCTCGGAATACAACCCGGTGCGGATGCGATGGCGACGAGTGGCGGCGGACGCGTTTATTGATTCGTTTAAGTGACAAGGTTATGTAGTTGAGGGGCCGATGGTAGGCATCACAGGGCTGTATCGACGCCCGAGGGCAAGGAGCTGGGTGGGCTTCGGGGCTACTTCCGAAGTTCCAGCTGGGGATCCGTACACGTGACATATACCGGCACGCGCTGGACGCCCGCGAGGAGCGCGTCGAGCCCGGTGACCTCGACGACAGCAGGCGGCGGCGCATGGCTCTCCCCCCCATCCCCGTCGGCCCGCCCTTACGCACCGTCTTATTCTCGTCGCGCCCTCGTGACCATCGTCAATGGCAAGACTTAAAGCGGCCAGTTCATCCACCATTGGGGACCTCTCCAGGGACTTTCCTCGCCGTCCTTTGCCCAGGAACTTTCCATGCTCGCGACTTGGCTCATATTCGCCTTCCTGGCCTCTTTGGCTCTCGGGAGAAACGCGCGTAGGGTATGCAACGTGCCCGCTCTCGGCGGAGGCGAAGATGACGGCCCCACCATCAACCATATCTTCAAGCAATGCGCTTCGCACTCGAAGATTGTCCTCGACAAGTATTACGTGGTCGACACCCTCCTGCTCACCGAAAACTTGAATGATGTCGAGATAGAGCTGAGCGGAACAGGTATGTCTCCGTTCCTGCCCCGTGGCTTTTCTTTCCCTTATATATGGCATACCAGTTCAATACACTCCTGACATCGCAAAATGGTCCCCTCAAAGCTTGTTCTTGGTTTATCAGAATGCGTAAGGGCCATTTGAAACAACGCCATCTCTGTCATCTTACCCGAAGCTTTCAGAACCACCTTCTGGTTCCTGTCGGGAAACAACATCCACATGTACGGCGGAGGAACCATCGACGGCAACGGCCAAGTTTGGTGGGATACCCTCAACAACACTCACGTACGCCGCTCTATTCCCGTCTATCATGGGAAGGCTCCCTAACTCGTGACCGACGTGTCAACCCAGAATACCGGTACTGCTGGAGGCTCTTCGACTACGTTTGCTCGGCCCATTCCACTCACCGTTGGGAACTCGACAAACGTCGTCATCGAGAATATTAGGGAGATTGGCTCGCCCTTCTGGGTAAGTCTAAGGCGGCTATATTGACTTTGAAACTTGCCTAATGCATGTCTAGAACAACGTATGTCGCAGTGTTTTCATCAGTCTTACATCTCCTCACACGAACATGTTCAGTTTGTGTACCAAAGCACCAATGTTACATACACGGATATCAGGTAACAAGTACCCCTCTGAGTTCCCGCATACAGGCACTCAATGTCCTATCAGCATTCGTGCAGTCTCGTTCTCCAGCAGCCCAACGGCGAACTCAGGTATGCCGCAGTCTACCTAGCAGCCCTGTATTTTTCTAAAATAGGCGTCTTTATAGACGGATGGGACATTTACCGTTCAGACCACGTCACGATCAGAAATTCGGTTGTAGTAAATGATGACGATTGTGTTTGTGAGATAGATGTCTCATTTCATGGTTCCCTGAAGGCTTGGTGCTGACGTATTGTGGCATCGCTAGCGTTCAAGCCTAACAGCACGAACATCATCGTCGCGAACATGTTTTGCAACGGCTCCCATGGCATATCTGTAGGAAGTCTTGGCCAGGTAACCTCCCCATTTATCTCGATATTGAGCCTTCCTCGCTCTGATCACACCACGAATAGTACGCCACGGAGATGGACATAGTGGCAAATGTCTCTGTTACAAACATTACTATGTTGAACGCACAAAATGGAGCGCGGATCAAGGTTTTCGGGGGAAACCCCGACCCTAGTGCGTACTACTTAGTTTTCGCGACGTGCGAGACATTGAGGGCGAGGGATACGTTCAGACAGTACCGCTGGCGGTGGAACGGGATTTGTGAAGAACATCACGTTTACGGACTTCTTCGGTGAGTCTAGTGTGTATTGCGGCGCTATCTACTTATGAATTTTTCCCTTGGGCAGTGCAAAACGTGGACAACCCGGTTCTCATCGACCAAGTTAGTGTCTCAAACTTTCTCAGTACGAACACCTAGCTAATCGTAAGACAGTGCTACCAAACACCCGCATCAACCTGCGCAGAGTTCCCGAGCAAGCTGACCATATCGGACGTCCATTGTATGTCTCCTTCGGTCCACTGTCGTCCACGCTAGTCCTTGATGGTCCCTCTCCTTGTGTCACGATGCAGACGTTAACGTTACTGGGACATCATCCGGAAAGGAGGGCAGCGTCGTCGTCAGCATCGAGTGCTCGGATACGTGCGAGGACATTACTGCAACGGGGACGGACATCTCCGTAGGGACGGGCGCCGTGGCGGCGACGTTTGTGTGCAAGAACATCGCGAGCACCGCCGAGGTACGTGTTCCCAGGTTATCACCTATCTACCGACCTCTCTAACGGTCTCGCCCTATAGCTTGACTTCAACTGTACGACGCCGAGTGGCTAGAGGGTTTGATGATCGACTCGGCACTGTGCACTACGTTTGTATCAACGGCAATGTACGAGCTTTCGCGCCCAGTCCGTAACCTCCTGCCCTGGCCCCAAACCCTATCCCTCATTCGACCACAAGCGATGCGCATTAACCTACTCGAGCTGATGATGTACAAATCCGATCTTACAAGTCTATCCACAACCCAAACGTCCTAACAAAATCCGATCACCATCGTCTATCGAGCGAAAGTCCCATCGTCTTCTGTGGCTGTAGAAAAGCACTGCCGTTCAACCCCTGCCTCACCACCCCCGCGTCCACCGCGTCTCCAACATCGACACAGCCTCCTCCTCGCGGCGCATTCTCTCGCAGATGAGAAACGAAAGGGTGACTGCGTCGACGTAAGGCACGAGGGCACTACCCACGTCTATCCCGCCGCGGCCCGCGCGGTGCGTCTCCGCAACGGGCTGCTGTGTAGCCGCATCGAGGAGCTGCGGTGCGGGTGAGCGGGTACTACGAGCGATCGACGCCAGGCTGGCGAGTATAGGGGCTACCCACCTCCAACGATCCGTTCCACCTCTGTTTCCAGACATATATGCGGCCGTTTGGCGCGCTGAGGACCCTCGGCCTACGGAAGCGGAAGAGTCAGCCAGTCAATCCACGGCATCGGTTCGCTATGCGAAAGCGAGTTACCCTTCAATCCGCCACGGCAGACACTCCACGCTCCGCGACCACCACCCCTCGCAGGACAACCGCCCCCCGACCATCTGCTCGTCCCCGCACAGTCCGAGCGCCGCGCTCCCGCCCTCGTACGCGCCCACGACGTGCCCCGCGGCGTCGCTCACGGTGGTGAGCACGAGCGCGCCGCCGTGCCATATCGCGGAGGCGGACTCGACGTCAAAGAGGCGCGCGCCCGTCGCGCCGTCGAGTACCGCCGAGTTGAACGGGTCGGCGGATGCGAATGCGAGGGCTAGCGCGCAGCGCGGGGAGTGAGCGCGCGCAGTAGTTGGCGTCGGTGGCTCTGGGTAGGAGAAGTGTTTGAAGCGCACTGGGTTGGCCATGGGTATGGGATGTTCGCGGTGGATTGTGCGGGTTCGCTTCCCGGGGCGCGCGAGGGGCTATATACTGCTAATACCTTGGCTCGCGCAGCTCAATCCCGAGACCAAAGTACGAGAAGAGAGTGGAGGACGGCTTCTCCGGGTTCTCGATACGCCTAGAGGCGTGCGAACGAGATGATGTCCCGATGCCGGTACGTGGAGGCGCCTCTGAAGGCGCATCGCAATCGTATGCATGTACAGCCGTGTTAACTGCATGGCTTTCCGGCGCAGGGGATAGTGTGCGCCCGGCCATGTCATAGCCGGGAACGGACGCGCGATGGCGGGAACGGTCGAAAGGAGACGTGGTAGTTTCCTACTGCGGAAGTCTCCCACAACGTTGAATGGTGAGCTATAGTGACCGCGCGCGGATTTCCCGTTGTATTGACAACATCCAGATGTCAACGTCGGTAATAAACAGCCAGCGCATCCGGAGAGATCGCATTTCGCACGCTACCGGCTTTCAATGTTATTTCAGTCTAGTATGATACTTTTATACACGACCACAAAATTCGCCCCTTCTACCTCAGTCTAGCTTACTACCATGAACAAGTGCCGCTTCGATACAGTCGCGCAGGGACGGAACTGTTCGTGTTATCCTCGCCGAGTCGATGAACGTTGTTTGTGAAGACCACTGGAACTGATCGCCAACGCATAAGCTTCGCCGCTCATCAGACGCGTACACGAAAGAATGAGGCAGAAGAAGGCGACGAACCTGTCCACAAGCCTACCAGGTGGTGTGATAAAAGTCGGCGTTCTTATACTTCTTCTTGATCTCGGCCAGGAGGTACCATCCGGGAGTGCAGTAGGTAACGTGATTGCTGGTTGAGCCACCCTTGTTCGCACCAGAGTGGAGTTGGCCGACGATGCGAGCTATGTCATCCTTGATATGCCAGACGAGAGAACCTGAGTCTCCTTTGTCAGAGAAGGCTTCGACACACTCGCTGCCAGCGTTGTAGATAGCGAGCTCCCTGGACTTGACGCCAGCGGCGTTTTGAGTGAATGACTCCAGGCCCGAGAAGCGTCCGATAGTAAGGTCGGTGGTGTTTCCGTCTTTGCCGACCGTAAGGCATCGCTGGCCTTCACTATCGAACTCCTCAGGGCAGGCAAGTTCCTCCTTCGTAGCGCAGCCAGAGACCCTAAGTGTAATGGTCGGCGTCGAGGTCACACGTAGAGAGACAAGCGAGGAGGCGAGGAGACCCGCGAGCACCGACCCATTACTGGGCGGAGGCCCTGGGTGTACGTGTTGGTTCGTCAAAGAGTAACTAAGTGTATCGTAAGGCGTAAGTAGTCGAAATCAAAACGGGTAATCAAGCACGTGACAGGGAGCTGTTACACTAAGCTTCCTGTCTATGGGATACTTGGACGTAGAGAACATTTGCACGAGCTGATAAGGAGAATACTTGGAACCTGAATAAGGGCGGATGTCCGTTAGACGGGATATCTACGAGAAAGACAATTAGAAACAAACCAATGTCAACGACGTTTCCTTCGAACGCAGGCTTGACTTTGGCCCCCGCAGCCAAGAATACACCCCAGTCGGCAGTGTATCCGGTGCCTTCGTCGATCTTGATGGCTGGGGCACATTCAACATGGCCGATGTCGCGAAGCTCGGCATTCGACCAGTGCTTGATCGCTTCGTTGTGGAGTTGCTCGAGTCTAGGGACGGCTCTGTTCTCTTCTTCCAGCTTGTGTCGATTCCACTGGATCTCTTCCGCAGCCTCCGGGTCCTGCGCCTGTAGTTTGGCGATCCTCCGAGAGTAATGTTCAGCGGAATAGACGTGGCCATCCAGAGCCCTCTTGATCTCGTCGATGCCGCGCTGGAATCGGCGCATACCACACACGCGTACGTGGTCCTTGACCGCACCATCCTCGTACACGTAATCGACAGCGGTGTTCTTGCGAAGAACGTGACAATTACTGACCCCGTACACCTTGTCGCTGGGGTTTCCGTCGTCGTCTTTGTTCTCGTGGAACCACAGGGTAAGTGTGCCCTGGGCGTCGTCCTCCGTGTCCTCGGTGGCAAGGGGAACGCCGAGAAGAGCAGTAAGGAAGCGGCGGACGTAGTGGGTAGCATCGAAGTCGCTAGCATGCCGCATGAGTGGGGGACCTGCCAGCGTCTGTAGGGCCGCCTCTCTCCATTCCACTACAACGCCTTCGACTTTGTTCTCCTGCAGAAGAGCCAAGATCTCCTGAGAGACATCGTGGGCGGTGTCGGGGGAGGTAGAACCGGGCCAGACACCAACCCAGATAACGACAGGACCGAGATACCCCTTCTCGCTCTCTCCCGTCGGACCGTGAATGAAAAAGCGAGCCGTGTCAATAGAGGTCCACAAGATTTCCCGTGCGTCGACGATGTCGCAAATCTTGGGACCGACAGCATCCCAGACCTTGTTCAGAGGCGTATCGAAGACTCCGCGGAGTGATTTCACAGGGAGATGGCCGAATCTGCCGGAGGGCTTGGGGAATGGCGTAGTGAGATAGTTGGAACGGTACACGAGTTGCGGGTGGTCGTCTCCAGCGATGCCGTTGTAGTAGGCCGCTCTTTCGTAGGCGTCGGGACCGTGTTCGGAAACAACGGTCCCTTTGCTGGTGACGGTGGGGGCGGGGAATTTGGAAGCCATGAACGAGTCGCCGAAGGTCAGCGAGCTGAACGAGAGCCGTCACCGAGCGGGGCGAGTTGGAATTTATCATAATAGGGGCCTTGCCACTGCGGCTGCCAGGGCAAAAACTAGACGCGTGACGTCATCGTTGAGTCTAGTCACGTGGGCAGATCCACGTGCGATGATACCATCGCGATTCGCGCTGGTGGCGTTCGATCACAGCGGCCACAGCCAGCTGTACTTACCTCGACCACGAACGTACAACACTATAACATCGACTCTTTAGGGAAGATGCGTGTCATTGTCACCGGAAAGTGTTGCATTTGCATTTAATCGCAGTCCTTCAAGCTCATGCGCTACCTTGACTCTACAGGTGCATCTGGTGTGCTTGGAGCCGCTGTGTACAACGCCTACAAGTCGTCTGGGGCTACCGTGTTAGGACTCGCGCACTCACGTCCAACGGGTGACCTCAAGAAACTCGATCTCTTGGATACAGAATCAACCCAAGCCGTATTTTCCGAGTTCAAGCCGGATTGTATGCCTTGTTTCCCCTAAGTTTAGTACTATGCATGGCTGACCATAGATCAGGGGTCATTCACTGCGCAGCGGAGAGAAGACCGGACGTGGCGGAGAAGGTGGGAGCCTTGATTTCGTTCCCTGTCATTCGGATGAAATGACCTTCCTTCTTTTCTAAGGATCCGGAAGCAGCCCGTAAAGTCAATCAGCATCTCGCGAAGTGTGGACTAGACTGACGTCACCGCAGATCAATGTATCCGTGCCCGAGAACTTGGCAAACCTTTCAAAGGATCTCAAGTTTAAACTAGTTTACATCTCGACCGGTGCGCATACTCCACCTCACCTCCACACTCAGTTTATCGAGGATTCGTCTTTATAGATTACGTCTTCGACGGCACGTCCCCTCCGTACACACCCTCTTCTCCCACGAACCCTGTCAATCTCTACGGAAAGACGAAGCGCGACGGAGAACTGGCGGTCCTTGGAGTCACCGATGCTCAATCCATCGTGCTTCGTGTCCCTGTGCTGTCAGTGCTTGCCGGAGCGGACTTCATGAAGAAACTGATGATCACTCACTCGCATACTTACTCAGATATGGCCCGGCACCAAAAAACTCGGACAGCGCGATCAACATCTTACTGGACCCAGTGACCGATCAATCTGGCAAGACGTACAAGTCTGACCACTACGCAACGCGCTACCCGACCAATGTGATAGACATTGCCGACTTCCTCGTCCGCCTTTCGAGTACGCATTTCGGTCCCGCATAGGTAGCCGTACTGAAGCTTGTGGCTTTGAACACATAGACCTACCTCCTACTCGCGCCATCCCGCCCATTTTGCACTACACAGCGGGCGAGCCGTATACAAAGTACGAGATTAACCTCGTGTTCGCTCGCATCCTCGGCTTGCCCCACAACCATATTATTGCCGATGCGGAGCCACCCACGGTATGCCGCATGTTTTCCACGACACTTTATTCAATACCAACGAATGACGTGCGTCTGCCATTAGGGCGGGACCATACGGCCACAGAACACGCAGCTTGACGTGCGTGAGACGGAGGATCTCATGGAAGGCGCAGGAGGGCTCGGCTGGAACCCATTCGAAGAATGGTGGTCTGCATACTTGGCGAAGAAGCAGTAGTATTCGCAAGTAGATGGAATTGCAGCTTATGGCCGAAGCCAGTATATGTACGAATATTAGGATGTGTGCAAGCAAAAGACGCTTAACATACGATAACGAGGTAGACGAAGAGAGGGGCATACGATAGAACCGATGTCTAGAAATATCAGCTCCATAGAGCAACGAAGATCCTATTCAAACCTCGATATCCGCGAGCAGCTGCTCAGTCGCCCGCCGCGAGTCGCCCTGCTCGCTCCAAGCGGCTTTGAACTGTTCCCGCACGCGTTGGATCTTCGCTCGCTTCTTGGCACCGTCAGCGCCGAACGCCATCTCGAGAATCTTCCGTGCCTCGTCCGTAATCGCCTGGGGTGTGCCTACCGGGGTCACACCAGTACGATAGATCCTCTTGAGGCCGTGCCCTGTGCGAATCTGAATGAGCTCATATGCGATGTTGAGAGTCTCCGACATGTGGATAGCGTTAAATGCTTCGTATGATAGGAAAGGCCAGCAAATCCTAAGGTGGAGAATAAGGTCAGTGGGTTCATATTCTAGAACGGTGCCAGGACGCACATTGGAACGCCGGCTTCAATAGACTCCACGACGCCTGAGTGGCCGCAGTTGGTGACAAACCAACCAGTAACCTGCCAGATGTGAGTATGGGCGTGAATAACAGACGGCGGGGGATGAAAGCAAAGGCCCACGCACAGGATGGTTCAGAATCATTTGTTGAGGACACCAAGTTGACAGAAGGCCCAGCCCTGACCTCTCTATTCTAGCACGAATATCGTCCGGAACGGAAGCCGCGTAATGGCTCAGAATCTAGGCGTGCATAAACACGGTCAGGACTTCTATCGTAAGCCAAAAATACTCACGAAAGGTATACTGAGCTCCAAGACAACGTCCAAGAATGCCCAGAGTTTCTCGGGGTCCTTGGGCCATTGCTGGGTACCAAATGATATCTGCAAATATCATGTCAAAAGCGTAATTCGTAGTGCATGAAGTGAGACTCACGTATAGTAGAGAGTTAGGACCATGGCTCTTCAGAACTGCGCTCACGAAGTCCCGGATCTTCGCGCAGCCATCAGCTTGTGCCAGCTCCACCTCTACAGCCTGCGCACCCCTCGATACAATCGGTCCAATATGGTAGGCCCCTCGAGATGTCTCTGCCATCCACGCGGTGTTACCAATGATTGACATTCGATCATAACATTCGGGCGTGGGAGATATGAGTCCGTCGCACTCTGCGATCGCGCTATAGACGGAGGTTATGAATGTCAAAGGCAGAATGAATGCCGTTGCCCACTCACTCGAAGGTGATAGTCCAGCGAGCCGAAGCGGCAGATATGTGAAACGACTGGATGTACGTAAACATCATGATGCACGCAGATGGAGTAAGAAATGGACGCACTTCCTGGGGTTGGACTTCGTAGCTGTACATGGGCTCATACCCAGGTATACGTATGAGGACGCTACTCAGATACCGAATCGTCTTGATAAGACTGTGATGAGCATTTTGAATGTGATAAACAATGTCATCAACCTCCTTACCTCTTCTATGGTATCTTCCGGTGCCAGCTTGCTAGCTGTCAGCTCAAGCTTGGACCGCAAATCTTTCACGCACCCCCTGTTAGCGGGGCCGTGGAGGAGGAAGAGAACTGAGGGCGCATGGGGATACCAGATGAAGAACTTCAGTGGCACCTGTGACCGCGCCCTAACGCTTTTCATCAGCTCGGCAGTACAATGCTAGTCGCGACCCGATCGGTCAGACAGAGAACAGACACCGAACGGCAAGATGTGCAGCTAACCAGAGGGACGCCAACGGCGGCACGCGGCGGAGGGAGCGGATCATGCTCCTCTCCAGTTGTAGGACAGGAAAAAGCCTGCGATACCGCGAGCTTGTCATACAACTCCAGAAAAGCTGCATCGAAGAGCGGGTCGGCCAAGAAGTCGTCCCGTTTCGAAGGAAGTGCGATCAGCCTACAAAGCGAGGAAACTGAGGTGAGCAACTGTCACTGGTGGGGGCCCGTTCCCTGGGGTCGGCGCGCGGGCCCCGAATGTAGTGCGACCTGACCTGATGTAGGACCGAGCCGACGCGTCCGTGACTCCGAGCTCGCTGCGCACTTCGTCGCGCGCTCGTTCGAGGGCGTCGGCGCGCAGGACAATGGTAACGTGCACAGCCCGAACAGCGACGAGTCTGCAAGCAAAGTCGCAGAACTGGCGGGTGTTCGCTGTTTGGGTGGGGATGCATGTGGGGTGGTTGGCGGATCAGCACAAATTCAGTAAGCGCCAAGATAAGCACTTACACCATTCGCTTTTTGCGAGCAGGAGGACGTGTCCTGCCTCTGTGCTCATTTAGATTGGCTACGCCGCTGGGAGTCGGGGAAGTGGAGGTGACGGACGCTGTAAAAGAGCGGAGGTGTGTTGTGGAAAGAGAGAAATTTGGCAACAACGTGCCACGAGACTTTTTACGTGAACTGGGCGCCCTGACTTTCCCGAGCTGATTGAAGTCTAATCGTCTGGGGACATGTGCAACTAAACAACCTGACATCATTTGCTGACCGGGAAAGGGTTTCTTGACAACAAAGGCGAGAAGCACAAGCCACGCGAAGGTGGCACGCCACGGATCAGGTCTAGGCCCGAGGCCTTCAACGTCGATACTATGACTAAACAACATCATACCAATCGTACAGATAGGCTCACCAGCAACAAAATACACTTCCGTTTTCCGAACTCACTCGCCCGCCCTCGTCATTACCACCGCCAGTGAGGGTACATGCAACCTGCGCTCATCGCCGGCACCCGAGAAATATACCGCGTTGATCGTCGCGTTGTTGCGCATACCCCACTCGTCCAGTGTGACCCAGTATGGCATGCACCCCTCGTGCCGCTTCCCGTTCAGAGCAGCAAGTCCCACGTCAATCCTGCAGCCCAATTCCATCAGCTCATTGCGCAGGAATGTGAAGGGTGCGGACACGGACCGAAACTCGTCCTTACGCGTGGGGCGCAGCGCGACGCGTCCTTCCGCGCCGAGTGTCTTGAGGGCGTCTTGGCCGAAAAGCGTGAGGCGGTCGATGTAGAGTGTCCCGTCATCGACGAGAACGCGCGCATTCGAGCTCCCGCCGGCGCCGTCCGAGTGCCACTCCCCAGCGTAGAGCTGTGCCGCGGCGTCCGCGAGAGCTGCGTCGAACGCGGGTTGGAGGATCTCGTATGCGTCGTAAACCAGCTCGCCCGAGTCCGGGAATGCACCGGCCATGAGAAGCACGACTCCCACGCCGCTTGTCGGGTTCACGGTTACGGCTGTATGGTACCCGCCGACGTTACCCACTACACGCGCGTGAGGATGGTAAGATGATGCGCCAAGGCAGCAGGGAGGGGAACAACGGACATACTTTTCTGGAAGATCCGGCGTGCACGTCCTTGGGTATCCCAGAGTTTGACGATCTCCCAGACGAGACCGACCTCGGTTAAGTCATCTTCCAGCGCATGTACGGAGCGGAGCCACTTCTGAAGATAGTGGTCTGACAGCTAGCTTTTCGGGTGGTGTGCGCTGAGCAGGGTCTGCCCGAGGGTTATCAAGTCAGCGAGCGACGCAAACTGCCCACCGGAGGGATTCATGGGGTTCAAGAAGTCCATGTCCTGCGAATCATCACACTGAACATCAACGCCGTGAGGAGAGGAAGCGTTTGGACTCACAACGACTTCGGGTTCTACGGAAGAAACGACAAGTTTTGCTCGGTTCGAGTTTGTCGCGAGGAAGTGGCTACTATTGAGTCCCATCGGTCCGAACACGTCCCGCTGGAGTAACTCTGCATGTGTGAGAGCGGTTGGCCTTCCTGACGCTACACGATCCGCGGCGGCGAGCGCGAGGCCCAGGACGCCAATGCCGGTATTGGAATAAGAAGGGAGCGTCCATGGGAGAGCGACAAAAGGATGGTTTGGGAGATCTTCGAGCACGCTTTCTTCAGAGGGGAACGGACGTCCGTTGATGGGTGGAGGGCCGCTTCCAGCAGTATTCCAAGGCCATCCAGATGCGGTCCCTGGAGGCCAGTCCCTGCCCATCCCGGACATGTGGGATGCAAGCTGAGCGAGCGTAATTGGGGCATCATCTGCGGAGGGGTAGGGCTGATCGGGGTCCAGTCCTTGGAAAGTATACTTAAAATCCTTGAGATGCTTGTCCACTCTGTCGTCCCTAACCCGCGTTTGGACGCGTCAAAATCGTGTCGGCACGCGCATAAAACAGCCACGCACCATGAGATGACCCCTCGTTGCTCCAAAATGACTCCTTCGAGCACCGTGAACAATTTGGACACCGATGCAAGCCGATACATTGATTGACTGTTCACGGGCGAAGACCTGGTCTCGTTCGCCCGCAATGGCCCGAAGTTGTGTTCATAAAGGGTACCGTTGGAGGTGACGACGGCGACCGAGAGCGTATCGATATTCTCTGTCGTGAAGCGGGAGGTGAAATAGTCATCAAGCGTTTTAACGGCGGCGTGTATAGCGGGGTGAGAGATCAAAGGAGGTGTGTCCCTGAAGACGTTCGGAAGGAGTGGCTTGCATGTTGAAACCCCAGGTGACGGGGTGGAATTCTCTGGGCTGCCCGATAGATACGAGAGTATGGAGAACACGACAGAAGGGAGAGAGGTCCACATCGAGGCTCTAGACGAGCGTTGATGTCTAGCGACGTTGCGTCGGACTTCGGGTGTTCAGGACGCCGAAGACATCAGACGCATTTGGCCACTAAGTTGACGCATCTCCCCCGACAGTAAAGCACAGTTGGGGTAGGAGTTGTAGTTAAGTAGGACCATGTAGAGGCTTAATGGAGCATGGCGAAACAGCAGTGGGGGTCAAGAGCAAGGCAGAGCGCGAGTATCCATTATGCCAATAACCGAGGCTTCTCTATTCGCATACAATACTATCTGTTTAGAGCAATTCATTCATAGCACCAGATCGCGAAGCTGGCTATCGAAAGCCTCTAATTACAACATCCAACCATTCTTGCAAGCCAGAAACCCGAGTAACAATACATTATAAGGGGAAGATATGGTAAGTGAAGTCAGATGTAAGAAGGCGATGGTCATAATTGCTTGTGCTTATGCGAGAAGTGGATGGTGCAATAGTAAATTCGGGTGTCAAGAGAATAACACGGACAAAGCACAACAATGTGCTCACCGGCCGCCACAATATCTCAGCCTCTACTGGGCGAAGGGGCTGAGAGTGGATGGCCGGTTGGTCATCTCCTCGAAGATGCGCATAGTGTCGTCCAGCGACATTGGGAATTCCTCGCCCGGAAGGTCCGTGTCCAAGTACTCACCCTCGAGCCAGTCCAGGAAAGCTTCGGTGTCCATAGTTGCGCGAGGTTGGTTGATAGATTCCAGAGACTCAATCGGCGCTTTAGTGGAGGTTGCATAGGCAACAGCAGCCCCTTCTTCGTCTGCCGCCAGGGCAATCATCGTCTCGCGTTGGCCTTCGGTAGGCGCGACTGTTGACGGTTCTCCTGCCATGTTCAACAAGGCGAGAGCGTTGGTCGGCTTAGTTCCGGTATAGAGGGACGGCAAAAGGCCGTGGGATGTGGCTTTCGCGGAGCCGGTGAAACTCTGGTGTGACGGCATCGACATCACAGGATTGGGCTATGAACGATGGAAACATTAGTCGCCGGGAATGACCAGTGAACTTTCATAAACACTGACGAAATCAGAGAATGACTGAGGATTCATCGCTCGCCCAGCAAAGCCACCTTGGGTGTTGGCGGTGTAGCGCAAGCCATCGTGGTATCGCCCTCCTGGTAGTATGTGCCGATAGGGATTCTAGGCGTCACTTCAGAACCAGAACTGCCGGAAAATCGCGCGAACGACTCACCATCGCGTGGAGATATCCCACCATGTTACCACCCCACCCATTCACACGGGCTATCGAAGGACCCGTTTGGGGTGGAAACATACCACCTTGCAGGTACGGCTGCTGATTGACCAGGGCGTAGCCGTAAGGTCCTCCAATGACCGGAAAGACTCTTTGAACTCTGTTCATTCCATGAATCTGGTTCATGTAACCTTGCGCGCCCACGGGAGGGCCCTGAGGTACCGGAAGGCATCGGGGCACCAGAGGGTACTGGGGTACTGGAGGGTATTGGGGCACCGAAGGGTATTGGGGCATCGGAAGGTATTGGGGTACCGAAGGGTATTGGGGCACCGGAAGGTGTCGGGGAGGCTCCTGGACCTGGGCAGGACCAACGCCAGGATAACCAAGGCTGTTGCAGCCATGCTTCGCAGAATCTAGGGTTCGGTGATGCATGTCACTCTGTCCTTATGGTATGAGCTACGGCGCACTATGCGAGAGGTAGCGTGAAAAGACGCACAGCGTGAGAGGGCGAGGAGCCGCAGGTGTTTTCAAGATCATCCACTGTAGTGTACTGTTGTATGTGATTGAGTGGGCCTTGAAGTGATGGGACCCCACGCGTAGGGACCTAGTAAAGGTCGGTCGGATGATTTCATTCACGGACGGACGACGGATAGACATACGGGAGCATAGATTGTACCGTTAACCATAACATCGCTCTCCGCATCGCTACTGCTCTCCGTATCGCTATCGTCCCATGTGCCAAGGGATGAGCTCGAGCTTGGGGTAGTTGCTGCCGAAGTGCAGAGTGAGGGCAGTTGTGGTGGAAGGGTCTCGTTCGGACGGATGACTTCGCCCTCGCCGTATGCTTCGTCCACTTCGATCATCCTTTCTTTCTGCGAAAGCTCGTGATCTTCACCGGCCTCGCGCGCGTGGAGGTTGCGAGAGCCGCCGAGATCGGCCTTTCCCGACCGTTCTGCTGCCTGCTGAGGCTTCCTCTGTAGCTTCCACTCGTCCTTCTTGCACTGGGGCTCAGCGGCCCAGCACCTCGAGGCGGCCCGTATTAGGTCTTGGTGAGAAGGGTTTTGCTCCCCAGTCACGCGCATTGCTTCCTCAAGAATTCGGTCCTTGTTCGCCATTTTGTACAGGAGAAAGCGGTTTGGCGTGCTGGACATGGCAGGGGAAGTATATACAGACGAGATCGGGAAGGACGATGAGTGGGAGTGGGAGTGGCGAGGGATGGCTGAGGTAGAGTAGAGACTAGGGATGGAGGGACAAGTTAGCTTAAAAGCAGGGACGGAGCACACTTTGGCCTGGACATACAGTAGCAAAGCGTGCCTCGTGGCACAAGAGGATGCTCAGCCACTCCGATATGTTGTCCTACGACCATGTCGCCCCCCATCGCGTCAAATTTCGCCAGCAGCTTGAGTCGTTTTGCAGGCTTGATCTGCTGGACATGTTAGGACGTGGAGAAATCTTGGAGAGGGAAGGACGCCCGAAAACGTGAGGTATGTATGACGCGTGACGTCATACACATGTAGGCAGGGAAAATGAACACGAACTGACGCGCTGTTTCTCGTCTACTTCCCGATTGTTGCCCTTCGTATTATCCGCATCCGTCTTGTACGGTCAGGAGTTAACAGAAGTCAAGATAAGGCACAGTGAGGTTGAAGGTCCCAGAGAGAGCTGTAAGAGTCGGCTACATAGGTTTGATATGGAATGGCGAGGACATCGAGGAGTCGCCCCGACGACATAGCAGCACAAGGAAAGGACGGGTGTAAAACACAGAGCGCCCCCGTCGACGTCAAAACTTGGGTTTTTCGCGGATCAAGATGATGGCCCTGCTATGCTAGCGACCGCCGACGACAGCACGCTGAGCTTCAGGCCTGCCCTAGAGTGAGGGCATATAAGCGCCCACACAAGCCCCGAGCCTCGCCGTGTGGCGTGCGCGTCGCGATGCCGCACATCTCCGCCCTCTCGACTGGACATTTGTCTTTTTGTTTTGAGCTTTATTGGTGCCTCTACCGTGAAAACCGGCCTGAATCGTGTTCACCGCCAGACAATGTGTACACCATTATTGTGCCCGTGGATGATGCAACGAGAGCGAGAGCGAGAGCAGGCAACTAGGAGATCTCACTTCAAAGAAATATTTACGCTATGCGGCTGTCAACTATACTCGAGCTTCGGTGTGCCGTTTGAGGGCATTATGTACACATTATATCTGCTCCTGCCGGCTTCGTCCCAGACGAGAAATACTCTCCTGGCTCTTTGACGTAGCAGTGCCCTGCTTCTCTGGAAAGTGACCGCTCACCCCAAGGTTATGACTCCTTAATTGTTGACTACGCCGTCTAAAGTGCGCACGCCCGCCGCTTCTACCTCTGGTAGTGCTGTCACTGGTCGGACGTGCTCTCTGAGTGTGGCGTCGCGTATTGAGACCATTCATACACGCGATCCTGACGAAGACTCTCATTTCGTGCACGTTGCCGTGGGTCGTCCCTTAGCCTGAGGCGGCGGCGTCATTTACTGACCGGGCATGTTCAAATTTCCCAACCATCATGGCATCTCAAACGCAGAGGCTGGCTGTCTGCAGCTCTACCCTGGTGATTTAACCATTCGTGAACCCCTGTCGCGGATCCTTGAGCGATTGGAAAGAGGATAGCTATAATGAGGCGGCCGGCGCAACCTCGATCTCCACAGTTCTCGTCGCCACGGTCTTCGGCCTCCATGACCCTCTTTTTAAACGGTCTGCAAGGCTGTACGCCAGACTATGGCCAAATTGAGGGCGATAACCTGCAGAAGTTTATGCAATACAACCTCGCCGTAGGTCATGTTTAAAGCAACTAACGCATAATTTATGAATACTCAGCCTCGATTGTAGTAACGTAACATACGCAACCCAGGGAAAACGTGCGGAACATTCCGAACAGAGCGTAGACGGCCGTCTTATCAGTCTACTCACGGTCGGAGGGGAGCATCCAAAGAGGCCGTGGTTAATTCGTCTGGTGTTCTATAAGGGGCAAATACAATAGAAACGGACAAAAAAGACGCAAAGCCCTCCAAAATCAGCAGTGCACATGCGCACCCGAACTTCCCTCGAACGATCTTCCCCCGAACATAGGCACGATTGGTCCTTCATCCGGAAGGCCGCGAGCATCTGCGCGAGGAGCAACAGGGGGTGTTCGGATGCAACGCCGCTAGGTCTAGGTCGGGCGATACCGAACGCTACCCTTCGGTCTCCTATCCGTCGTCGGCGGCCAGCAGACAAACGCGAGGCCTCGCGTAGCCGTACGCGCAGCCGCAGCGCTCGGCGTCCTAAACGGGAGCGAACTGGGGCGGGCGCGATGGGAAAGGTTTTCCATGGGGCGGGGGGCGTGGGCGGCCAAGCCGGAGCGGTCCCGACAGCCAGTGCGCCCCGAGTGCGGGCGACGCGCGATGGGGAAGGGCGGCTGGCCGTTTTGGAGAGTGCTGGAGTACAGCCGGCGTTGGCTGTGGCCTGCATGTGGCTAAGGTATGACGTTGATCTAGCAGGATTGGGACTGTAGAGCTTCAAGTGCCCGGGGCTACCCTTTACCCGCCATCCAAAGCTGTCGTGCCGTTGCCACCGCTATTGTCAGGCCCTAAGATCTGTTGCAGAAAGGTTGCGTTAACTGGTACAGCGGATCCCAGCGCGACGACACTCCACCTCAACCATGTGCTGCGTTAGAACAGTCGTACGTATGTTGCGGTCACTCAGGAGCTCGTCGGGCCGACTTAAAGCCTTTTCGGAAGCCCGGATACACACGCGTGCGCCTTGGTGGACTCGTGCTTGACGAGTTCGGGCACTCGAACCTCCGTGTAGGTGTAGCTGTTAGGTGTGCGCAGCCCAGCCTGATGAGTTCGTTGCCTACAGAACGTCAGCCATGATCTAAAACGAGGCATATTAGACGTGAGGAATTCGAGTCAGGCATACGGCATCTGGAAAGAAAGTAGATTCTACTTCCTACTTGTATGCGTCGTCCGAGTCCCGGAGCATAGGTGAGATGGCAGTCCTGTAGAGTTCTCGGAAGCGCGGGGGGTATGACTGTCGTGTATTTAAGCACGATGCGTAGTCGGGGAGGCAGCGCAAGCACCTATACGCGTTGTACCCCCTCCCCTCCTAAAGTTACCTCATCCAACATATCGAGTAATGCTCCTCTTACGACCCGTCGTCGCTTTCGCCTTGATCGTAGCGGCATCTATCGCATCTGCGGCTCCTATCGAAGCACGAGGTAAGAGCGAGTGGATGGTGAGATAGCCGATAGCTCACCAAACGTGGTAGGAGATAACACTGGGAAGCTTTGGCGAGGTTATGCCCATGAGGCGATTGATAAGGGTGCGTGGTCGATATTTGCTGCGGGAGACAACTCTCAACTTAAGGATGCAACTAGCAAACGTTTCTAACGAACGCATCGTCACCCGAGTGAATTGAATCGGCCGCAGTCTATTTGTGAAGTTAGAGTGGCAGCGTGCTTACCACGGTGCTGGTTCATTCCATTGGGCTAGAATCACGGGAGAAGACAGGCAGTATCGAATTACGCAAAGTTTGTAGCACTAGTTTCGGTGATGACTATATTCTGTTGGAGTTACATGAATGAATGGGTGCTATTGTTGAATAGGGTCGACAATAACGTGCGTACTATGAACGTAAGGTAGCCCCCCATGTATGACACGAGACGATGGGGGCAGTCCACCCCTTGGAGCATACCAAGAGTTGTCGAGTGCCACGCCACGCAGAGCAATTAACCAGGCCAAATAAGCAATGCATTAAATAGGACGCTATGTGCTTGCAGTTTGCCCACCACCACTTGATCGGGAACGTTCGAGTCGTCTCAGAGCGCTGCGTGCTTCCATCACGCCTGAGCGCATGCCTATCTTCTTCGCCTGCTCAAGGCTCTCCTCGAACGATTTCTTCGCATCCTCATACTTTTTGTCCATCTGCGAGGTGCATCTATGAGTATGCGCAGCTTAAACCAAGCCGTTTTTCTGGCAAGATCGTACCTCAAGCAATGCCCCGAGATTGAATAGCACCGCGGCAAGTGTCTGCTCGCACACCGCCATCCCTTCTGCGTCGGCGGCAGCCCCCGGCAGTCCCCGTGTCTTCACAATGAGGTCTCTTGCCTGCTGAGCCCACAATGCTGCTTGATGTATAGTTGCAGGGGGTGGCGCGCGTGATATGACGTCCGCGAGGTTGTTCATAATTTGTGCAGCACGACAATGGTCTCCTACCCGAACGTCTGTCTTGCCCAGCGGTGGTTGCATCAGCATCCCAATCGCCTGCAAGTAAAGCGCCATCGCAAGTCTTCCGCAGAGTCAGGGATTCGCCTTCCGAGAGTTAGGAAAATGAATACTTACTCGAGTTTATCTGACTCTTGTCCATAGAATCTGCCAAGCGCCTCCAGCGGCGCAGCGACGTCCGTCTTGCTCACCCACCACGGTAGCTCTAGTTCAGCCAGCATTATCCCTGTCTGAGCTTCCGCGCCCGTATCCTTCTCTTTTCCCTTCGTGTCCTCCCCATCCAATGAAGGCATGTGCTTGAATACCCTTAACATCTCTTCGACTGCGAACGTGAGGAAGCGTTCAACCTCCTCGGGGGTACGCTGCTGCACCTCCGCCATTTCCCCAAGCCTGTGAGCAATCGCCACCCCGCGCATGCGCTCGCGATCTGACAGCTCTTCACCCGCATCTTGCGCGGCACGAAGCTGGGCGAGCGCGGTGCTGCACGTTTCATATGCCTCGTTGGGGCGGTTGGAGTGCTCGAGCACCTCGGCGAGCGCAATCGCAATTCCAGACAGCTTGAGGTGTGGTTCCGGTGCAAAGAGGGACACCGGAAGTGTCTGTGCGGTCTTCCATGCTCTGCATATGGGTGTACAGAGACGAAGGTCATGGTTCGGTCAGAGTAAGAGATGAAGCCGGCGCACCGCCTAAGATACCGCTCGCTCAAATCTAGATCTCCCTGGTTCTTCGCCTTTATTCCCGCGCGGAGGTCTCCCCGGACCTCAGGAGGCCACATAGTGAATGTTGTGTAAAACTGGTACCTTGAAAATCCAACCGACAGCACCCATTGGGAATGCAACGTATAAAGAGGATGTTTTAACAGACGAGCATACAGAGTAGCGACCCAGCTACGCACACACCATATGCAGTCGACGCGATCCCGACGCCCATTAGAATACCGAAAAGAGTGGAGATACGTGAACGCGACGTGGACTCGGACCACGATGATGACGTAGTGGCGAGGGCCCTGCAAGGGGCGCGCGAGAGGATGGTGCCAGTTGGAACGATAGGTCGCTGGCGTCCGAGTCGAAACGTTTGACGTCGCACATTTGATCGTAGCATGGAGAGTAGGGGTAGTTGTTGGAAGTGGGTGCGGAAATGAAGAGGTGTATACAGGTAGAGCAGGGCCGCTGAAAGCGGGGTTGAACGAGCGTCTACTATCTCTCACTCCTTCCCTCGCTTTCTCCCTCAATCGGCGCATATCCCTATCACGCAGCCCCATCTACAGTACCGATTATGCTTGCACACACCTAATATCTTTTGGAGCTCCATTAATCTCGGCGACCACCAAATCTCCTGGTCTACCGGACACTAGCCCCACTAGATCTCCTGGTCGGCGTGGTGGTGGTGGTTGGGGGCCGATGCGGAGATGAAGGTGTATGCAAGCCGCACAGCCGGCACTCACCAACGGGGAGGCAGACGCTGCTGACCCGCTTGTGACGAACTTCATGACGCACCAGCACTTTGTCTCAACCACGATGTATGCGCGTTTAGTCCTCGCCCATGATTCGGAGAGAGGTAAATCTTCCGACAACCACACCACGAGAAGAACACGAAGTAACGTTTGACGTTTACGGCAGATTTTGCTCAGATCATTCCCACCAACGCGTGCGGAAACCATGAGGTCCCCACCTAGCCCCACCGACTCGCGCGACGTGCGAGTATATGTCCAGGATGCGAGGTGGAAAACGTTCCCTTGACTTTGTTGGAGCAACTCCCTGTCACTGGACGCCTCAACGCCCACCCGATAACACACCATGTCCAATCGCACTCGCTCCTCCACGAAGAATTCGAAGCAGTCGTCAATCCTCCACCGGCTCTTCTGCTGCACACCGAACTCAGCATCTCCGCTCCTTAGCCCGCTCGAGCACACGCCGGCCCAATCGCTTTCTCAGGTCATCGCTGATACGAACGGATCTGCGCGGCATGCGGCTCCCACCGTCCGTCCACACTTTATCCTCTTTGAATGCCCCTGGCTTCCAACGACAACACCGTACGACAACCATTCGGACGGCTTCTGGGACTTCCCCGAACGAGCCGGCTGGATCCTCGACGGAAAACGCGAGCATCGCACATTCCCAAACGAGGTCGCGGATACCTTGAGGCCGATCTTCAAGGAGTTGGACGCAAAGTACCTTTGTCGACAAAGAACAGTACCACATGCCCTCCTTGTCAGCAGAGCCACCGACTCCCTCAGTATCAAATGCTTCAAGTCCGACGGTGCTGAACCACTGCTGTGCGATGAGGTCGCCTTTCTTCAAGCGTGGCTTTTCTTTGGTGTCCATGCCCAGGCGAACACCATCACTGGTCTCCAGTCCGACCCCGTGTCCGATTTTGCTGTCAAGACACACGCCGATGGTATCAACAAGACACTCTCCACCTCTGCCTTGGACGTTCTCCCTCACCGATGGGCTGCTGCGTTGAACGCGCTCAACGAAGCAGACCGCGCGCCGCGGTGGAACCAGCTACTTCAGGTCGTTCAGCATGCCACCTCACTCCAAACCGTCATCTCAACACACAAGTCGGACCCGGAGTTGGAGCCGCGCGCTCTCACGTACGACGAGTGCAAGGTCCTCCTCTCCATCCGCATCCTCTTCCGCGCGGTCCTTATCACCCTCACGCTTTGCGCCCCTTCCGACGCGAGCCTCGCGGTGCTCGAGCAGCTCCTACACCCCGCCCTGGCGCAGGCGTTCCCCGCGGGATGGGACGAGCTCAAGGACTTCTCGATCGACGAGATGCGCGCGAGCGGCTGGTGCGCGAGCGAGTGCCAGCTGCTGGAGCGCTACGACGGCGCGTACAACTTCTTCGCAGTTCGCCTGAGCGCGGGGCGCCTCCCGATGGACCACACGCGCTGCAGCGACTGGGCATGTGTCGCCGATCACGTGGACGAGGGCACGTACCAGACGACCCACGTCGAGCCGGGGTGTCGGTGCGGGGTAGTGGAGGTACGGCAGGAGGAGCTGTGCGCCGTACTGGATCGCGGGAAGGTCCCGAGGATTGTCATATCGAAGGACTTGAAGATCGCTGTGAGTGATAGCGAGCCGTACGCTGCGATCTCGCACGTGTGCAAGTATCCACACTTATCATGGGTCGGGCCAGTGCTGACATCTATCCACTTCAGGGGCACATGGACTTGGTAACCCCAAGGAGAACTCGCTCCCGCGATGCCAAGTACAGCGTCTAGTCTCCTACATGTCCGGATTGCAGGCCGCTGGCGTGTCGAGCATTGCCCTATGGATGGATACCCTATGTGTTCCGGTCAAGGACAGCTTCAAGTCGTACAGGAAGCAAGCGATCAAACTGATGAGCGAGACCTACCGGAGCGCGTCGGCGGTCCTTGTCCTCGACAGGGAACTTCAGAAGCTCGACATAGCGACAGTGTCACTCCTCGAACAAGACATACTGACCGGGTTCATCAGCTGGTCCCGTAGGCTTTGGACGCTACAGGAGGCCGCTCTCGCGAAACAGCTGTACGTCCAGACGCTCCGCGCCCCACACAAGCTCGAAGCCGCCGCCCCCGCGCTATCTCCACGCGACCGCATCCTGGCACGGATCTCCTTCCGCGAAGACATCGCCATTCTCACCCGCGACCGTACACCATCCATCGCCTCCCTCAAGCAGACGGTCTTCGAGTCCTCCACTCCCACCAAAGCCTCTCCACCCCCCGCTTCTGCCAACACGACCACGTTCCAGCGGCTCGCGCAAGTCCTGCAGCACCGCACGACGAGCAAGCCCGAGGACGAGCCCGTGATTCTCGCAACCATGCTCGGCTTACAGCTCGACACGGTCGTTGACGCACAGAACTGCGATCGTGACGCGCGCATGGGCGCGCTTCTCGCGCTACTCCGCGACCTCCCTGCAGATGTCATCTTCGCCGGCGCCTGGCCCGGGGAGCGGTGCGTGCGCACGCCGTTCCGCTGGGCGCCACGGAGCCTGCTAGGATTTCCGCGTCTCGAGCGGCGCGCAGCGATGTCTGGACCTGGGGCGGTGTGTGACGAGCGGGGGCTCCACGCGTCCTACGACGGCTTGATTCTGGAGGCGAGTTCCGGAGACGGGAGGCGAACGCTCCCCGGAGAGCGATGGTATGCGATTGACGGGGCGTCGGGGATGAAGTACGAGTTTCGGCAGAAGGGGGGCTGTGGGACACGTGAGGTACCGGAGAGGTGCGCGCTGCTGTTCCGGGCGTACATGGTTGGGGGCGACACTGCGGTAGCAAGCATTGAGCTGGACGGGCAGGGAGATGGGCAGGGAGAGATGGAGGTGACCGTGGTGGGACATTGGGTGATGGTTGCGTCAGGTGCAGGTCTTCAGTGCGCTGAGGGAGCCCTCGTTCTAGAGGGAAGGCTCGCGGCTAAAGGTCAGAAATGGCTGGTCACTTGACTCCAGTTGCACTGCGCACTGGCGTCCAGTCCATTGGCTGGTGTACATTGTAGTATGTCGTCTATGTATCGTACGGACAACTGCCAGGGAAAGACATATGACCAGACCAGAGTAGTGTATACGCCCCGTGCGACCTACGCTTCTCCCAGGGACTGCGAACGTGGTCCAGATGCTCGTGAGTACCAGCGAGTAAATTTATAATGTAATCTCGCTAGTAATCTCGCTAGGCTAGGGCTTCGCGAATCGCGACCACGAGATCGCGAGCGCATAACGAACGCGCGCGATCGCGTGACTTTTCCCACGCCACCCTCTTTTCAGCTAGGACCAAGTCCAGCCTGAGTGGCCTAGCCTAGAGACCGCGAACCTAATACCGCTCGTGGTCGCACTCCACTTACACCTGCTCCGCTCGCACTCGCAATCATCCGCCACGAACTCTCCAACGCGAACCAATGCACCATAAATCATATGAAGTTTGGATCTCCTGCGACGGTGAACCACTGCCAGAGTATCGCACGCAACCTGAGGGCGACGACGGGAAGACGATAACGTGTTTCATACCCAGCGAACGCGGGAAGGTTCGTATGTGCTTTCGGATGGATTTACAGCGCTCGCGACCTCTCTTGCCTGACATTGACCCCCCAGAATTTCGTCATTCACTGGAAAGACGGCGCTCTGCGCGAGGATCTGGCTCTCGACTTCATGCTAGACGGCAAGAAGCTTACACATGGCGCCCATTGTGCGCGCGGGAACAGTGGCAAGCGGTCGGGCGTCCTTACGGATGCCAGCGTTGAGCAACCCTTCCAATTTGCGAACCTCCACACTTCCGGTATGTATCCCGTCGCCCTTCGCTCCGTCCCCCTACTCTCTCGTTCGTATCCATTGTCTAGGGCAGCCGGACTCATGAGTATCACAGATGATGATGCATTGCTCGAAATGCAAGCCGGACTCTCCGAGTTAGGCTCCATCAAAGCAAGCATCCAACGCGTGTTTAGTGATTACCGTGTTATTCCCTTCCATTCTGACTCATTCAAATCTGTCGGCGCTGTCCATGAGCGCAGCAAAAAAGCCGGCGCGCATAATGTCTCGTGCGGATTTTCTACCGTGTGCAACCTTGCGTATAGCGGACCTAACCTCTGTCTTGGCACCTCGACAGTCTGGGACAGGGGAAGAAGATCGCTCCACACACATATCTCACCAAACACGATCCTGTTGACCCCTCAGAAGGTTATGTAGCACACTTCATATTCCGGTACAGGCCTCTCGGTACGCATGTCTTGAAGCAGGCTCTTGCCACTTATCTGACTCCTCCTTAGATCTTCTTCAAGCACAGGACATCGCGCCTCCGACATCCCGAGCTGTCAAACCAGAACCCATTGCCGGCCCGTCGTCCCAAAACGAAAACCGGTCTCTCAAACGCAGCAATTCCAATACCGGCCTCTGCTCCTCTGCAAAACGTCCGCGTCGTAATAC
The DNA here is from genome assembly GCA_900155495.1 of Porogramme epimiltina. Taxonomy (NCBI): domain Eukaryota; kingdom Fungi; phylum Basidiomycota; class Agaricomycetes; order Polyporales; family Polyporaceae; genus Porogramme; species Porogramme epimiltina. The sequence goes on from FTLJ01000232.1 coordinate 50,730, forward strand.
ACCAACGCGTGACTTGGGTGTCATCGAGATTTCCGACGACGAGGACGACAGCATGCAAGCTCTGCAGGTACGGAACTTGCCGCATTGTTTCCACCGCCCCTCAGAGTGACATATACTTCTTGCAGCGCCGTCTACGTGAGTCAGAGCGCCAGTTGCGTGCCCTACGAAACAAGGTGACCAAGCAGCACAGCCAATCTGGAGGGAGGTCAACCTCCGGGAACGTCAAAAAAGAGCCACGGGACTCGCAAACATCCAGTGCTGGCAATGACGTCATCGACTTGTCCTCTGATTAACTGCTGGACTGTACGTGCAGGTAGCCCCAGAGTTCCATTTGGTTATGTTTCAGCTTTATCGGCCTTGATATGCTTCCCTCCTGGCTAGCCTCTGCCTGAATTTTACCAGTCCAGGGGGGCTTTCGTATGCTATAACAGTATAGTGTCCTAGTGTATATATGTTGTATTGGTATCCGCACGCATACTGTGGTAATGTAATCGCTCCGTGATCTTGAATCCAACAACCATTCATTGAGCTTGCGAGGTACACACATAAGCATTGAGACAAGAATACATGTATACAACTCCGTTCTCCACGTATGCGATTGTGCCTTGGGCTAACGTACCGATCACAGCCCACCTGTGAGTCGTTGACCAAATCTTGAGCCTGAGTTCCATCTGCATCTACCGAAGTACCACATGTCTGAGGGGCGAAGGGGTCACCACCGCATGGCGCCCTGGTTCCTAGCGCTGCCTGGGCGCCGCCTGGAATAACTCCCAGCGCTCTGAGAGAGGTACTTTCGCTTCGACTTCCTCGGCCTGCGTCTCGAGCGAGACGACTTCCTCGGCCTGCGTCTCGAGCGAGACGAACGCGACCCCTAAGTCATCGCGAAGCATATCTAGGGCGGCTTGGAAGATAACACTGTTCAGGTCGCTGGGCCTCACGCCCTTGATGAAGCTTGTGAAGACAGAGAAGCATGTACAGCGGGGAAGAGTGAACAATGTGAGGAGATGACGCACTCGAGCCGGGGCCACGAGACAATGTTGGATAGCACACATATTTCTGCGAGTTCGGGGAGGAGTCTACGGTGTGCGGATAAGTCGTTTACGAGCGTCCACCATGTCCGAGCATGGCTTGTTATCGACCCGGAGTGGCATCTGTGAACAGTCGTAGCCAAAGTAGGGTGAGGATTATTGGTACGACATAAGTGTTCACAGCGCACATACCCTCGGCGAGGAGCCTCTAACGAGAGTCGCCTGAGCGAGGCTAGCGGCGCTGAGAGGACGGCGAGGAAGGCAAGGTTTGATGGCTATCGGTTCAGTAAGAATCGGCACGTAATGCGTGTTGTGGCAATCGTGTGCGGGACAATGGCTTACCACGTCCTCTGTGATAAGTTTGAGTTCTACAACACCGGGGCAATGTTCGATGACATGCCCAGTTTCCGAGCCATTTCCGCGGATAGCGAGCGTCGTGAGCTTATGCCCGTGGACACGAAGGAAACGCTCTGCTTCAGCTACGTTCGCTGGGGCAAAGCCGAAGTCACGGAGACGGGGCATCCTGTTGCAGTACTTTCAGTCAATACTGCAGTCTACCGTTCTAACATCGTTCGAGCCATCCGGTAGGCCGTACCTGGCAGTAGCAAGCGCGGTGATCACACCGTCACCCGTGTTCCATATATGAAGCCGTTCGAGCAACATAAGACCGCGTTCTCCAATATTTGCGTCGTGCTCCCCAGAGGTTCCTCCGTATAGTATCACGATCCGAAGCGCCGGGAACTTGTACCATATGTAGCTGCTGACAAAATCTTCTCCTAGTCTTTGTTCCATCCACGCGAGAGGCGATGGCATCGGAGCCCTTTTAAATTGATTGTAGAGTGAGGGGAAGACGCGGAAGTCGGGGCTGGCCCTAACAAGCCCTGTGAAGGCTGCCAAGACACGCTTGGGCAGGTCTGCAGAGTCAGGGAAATGGAGCACGCGAACCAGGGCTGCGAGTGGTTGAGCGTTGGAAGCAGTGATGTGTTCTACGAAGCGATCCAGGTTGTACTTATTGGAGAAGAGAGGTACGCCGTATGCATACGGGAGAGTGATTCGCTGTAAATGATAAGTTAAGAGGGGGTGTAGGAGGGGAAAGGCACGATGTTGACTCACACGGAAGTTTTTATTGACCAAGATTAGGGCAGATCGAGTGTGGTTTGCGGAGGTTGGGTTGTCTGGAAGGAGGCTGCCAATATCTGGGACTGTGTATTCATGCTCTTCTAGGCCGTGCGCCGCATATCGTACGATGATCCTCATGATCTCTTCTGGGACTCTTGACATTGTTCCTGCATGGAAAGGTACGATGCCGGGAACCTTCCTAGAAAGAATATCAACGACCCTAATCGCCCTACGTTCCGCTTCATTAGCTGAGCTATGCCAATATAATCACTATGCAACGCCACTCACATGTCTTCTCCGATATACAGCTTATCACAGGCATACTCAGGATATTTCCCATTAGCGTAGCGAATACGAATGACTTGAACGGATGGGTTCTGGGCGATAGGATGCAGGACGCTCACTCCCCCGGACCTCGGGCCTCCGATTATGAATGAGGACGCGGCATTGAACCCAAGGCTGATATACTTGAGCATTGGGGCTGCGTACAGCAACAGCGGTAAATTTGGTCCCATGTCGAATCGCAAGCTCATATCAACATGTTCCTACCGAATGACACGTGTCAGCGGTCTTCAGGAGCATGATTAGGAAATAGACCACGATCACATACCACTCCCCTCCACGACGGGAACACCTGTATAACAGATTCCTTCAGGATTCGCAGGACGAGACTGTTGGGACTTCCATCTCGTAGTAGTGTTGGAGGAAAATCAAGAAAAAGCCGACGGGGGTTGGCCTTGGTCAAATCAATGTACTTCTGGTTGAATTTGGGATCATGTTGAACGGTATCATCGAAGCCAAGGTACAGGACAGAGAGACCCTCCGTTGTCTGAAGGATCTGCGGAAGCTCTCCGTTGTACCCGCCCTCGATACGCAGTCGGCGAAGACGACGACCGCGTTGTCCGTATCTTTGAAGTGTTGCTGCCAGGGAGTTTACTTGCAGGTTCGTTCGTAGGACTGCTGATTCATACAGCATCGGCGTTCCGACGTCCAACCATTGCTTGCATACCAAAAGAGGGGAACCTCGAAACCAGAAAGAAGACCGGGCGGTGATAGGGAGCGGTCCGTCAAATACTTCGGGAGGGATCTGGAGTGTATATTCGAGCACAATTCGGAGAGTGTCGGGAACATTCATGCCGTAAGAAGGTCTGATGCACCGTGTAAGTATAGTGTAATGTGAGACCTGAGAAATCCTTCGAACGAACCTGCCAGTGAATTGAAGGCTGGAATGGAGAGTAATTAGTGCAGGCTGGCAGCGGGTCTGAGCGCCGGGTCGGGCCTAGTCACCGTTGGGAGTCAAGTTCGCCGCAGGCGATTGCAGCTGCTCTTGGGGGCACAACACGTGCATCATGAGCAGCTGCGGTAGACTGAGTTTAAAACCTAAGCCGCGACATGATTTAGCAGTCCCGACGACTCCTCAGTACTCAGTGCCATGCTCAGCGCTAGTGGAGCTCAACCCCACAGTCACGTGTTTCAGACGCGTCGCGACGCGAGCATAGCAAGCGCCCACCGCAACCTTCCTTGACCACCACTACCACCCCAAGCCGGCAGGCTTTCTACACCCTTGGGACCATCTTCTCGCTGTAACATATCAGCACTTCCTGCTACATATCTCCCTTAGTCTCTATGCACTACAAAGGCTTCCAGGTCTGGATCTCTTGTGATGGCACGCCACTCACCGAATACTGCGCAAAGCCAGAAGGGCCCGACGGCAAGACTATCGCATGCTTTGTACCCAGCGAGTGTGGAAAGGTACGTTATAAGCACTTGGAAACACGCATGATCTCACGTACGTGCCACCTTCGCGTACAGGCATTCACTGTCCACTGGCGCGACGACGTCCGGGATACTCACCTTCGGTTCGTCACTATGATCGATGGCCGCAGCGCAGGTGCCAATAGGTGCGCTCCTGGAAGGAGTGGGCGGCGATGGGGCGTACGTATCAGTCGAACAAGCCGCCAGCCCTTCCAGTTTGCTAAGCTACAGACCACCGGTACGCACTCTACTACCACCTCCCCTACCTTTCACCAAAGCTAAAGATGCTGCGGTTTCCCTCCTTTCCCTCGTGTGCACTGGAATCCGCTTAGAAGAAGACGAAGAGATGGGCTCAACCTCACATGCCGCCCTCGGCGAGATCGAGGTGGATGTCTCCCGCATCCGCGCCGACTATCGCTCCGTCCCGCACAATGGCACCAAGTTTCGCCCGGTCGGACCCGTCAACGAACGCTCCAAGAAGGCGGGCGTGCATTGCGTCGCGTGCGTGTTCACTTTCATTCTACCTCGGTCCCTCCTCTCCACCCGCCCCTCTCACAAGGCACGTCAGAGCTAACGCATCCGTGCCTCTCCTCCCACAGCCTAGGTGAAGAGGTGCGATCGCGGACAACGAATATTCGGACCACAAGCACCCCTCTAGACCCTCATGAAGGCGATATTGCACGCTTCATCTTCCGTTATAGGCCTCTCGGTGAGTCCCTTCGTTTACTGTTCTCTGTGTACGATGACCAACGCGCGCGTCACTCCAGCTCTCCTTCAAGCTCAGGGCATTGTGCAGCCCCCAAGGACGAACAATGTTCACCTCAGGAGCGCTAGCCCCAGCGGGAGTGCGGGCAGCTCGCGCTCGCCCGCGAAACGCGAGCCCGATGCGGACGACTCGGACGTGGAAGAGGTCAAGCCCAAGGTCGAACGCGACCGGGACGTGAAACCGAAGTACGAGTCGGTGAAGTCCGACGACGGAGGCGATGAGGGATTGGGTTCCGAATCGGAGGTTGAGGAGGACCTAGAGGATCTGCAGGTACGTCATTCGCGCTTCTATTCTCGCTCGCCGGTGGGCGCGGTCGTGCTCACTGCTGGACTAGGCCCAAATGGACGCGTTGCGCAAGCGCATGGTGCGTGCGACGAAGCGAAAGCTGCCCAAACGAAAGGCCGAGAGCGTGGAGAGAGACGCACTCCATGAAGATGAAGACGAGGACAGTGACTACAAACCCGTCGTAAAACGGATCAAGCGCGAGCCGGAGATCACCTACAGGGGGAAACGGGAGGTGGTTGAAGTGGTAGACTTGACGCTGAGTGACTAAGCATCATGCTCAGCTTGAGGCCTGAGTGCGGACATTTCGGATTGTGTACTAACAGTGACATGGTGGATTTACAAGTTTCGCGAGCCCGGATACTGAATGCTCGGCGTGCACGCCTAGAGCAGACCCAGTATCCGGAGTCACCTGCGACAAAGGGGTGGCGAGTAGTACTTGATTTCTTGTATATGGCATACATACTATCAATCTTAGACCATGCCTTGGGAGGCACGTGATAGCACTCATGGCTCGATTCTCGCCGCGCTGAGCACTCGTTAGCGTGACAAAAAACCCCACCCCGCAAGCGGCTGAAGCCCGAATGCGGTCGCGAACCCAAAATGTGCAACAGTGATATCGATGGTGCACAGGTAAGGAACACACTCACGCCACAGGCCCGGCGTCTAAACCCTTTGAACCCAACTACAGTGACGGTGGGTCAACGCACCATAAAATACCATTACCGATCGTTCTAACTTGAATGCTTATACGGCTGGTGTATAGACATACCGCCAGAGCGGCTTCAATCAATCAATTCTCCCGTTGACGACACCCATGCGCCTCGGAAACGCCGAAGTCTGGATCGAGTGCAACCAATCGGCGCTCCCAGAATACTCAACGGACTTAGTGTCGCAAAGAACGCCAGGTGGCCCCCAAACCGCCGCTTGTTATGTGCCAAGCCAAGTCGGCATGGTGAGCTCTTACGAATTTGGGTCACAAACTCGACTAATACGTTTTACGGTGCAGACCTTTGCTGTGAACTGTCGTAGCTGGAGAGAAGAAGGTCGGGGGGACCTGGTAGCATCGATAGAGATAGACGGTGCTAAAGCAGGAGAAAAGTTTATCGAGGCACCGAAGATAACATACCGGATTGACGGTATCCGAGTTAGCTCGAACATGAAGCAGAGGTTCCAATTTTCCAAAGTCGCACTCGTTGGTAATCCTCATTACTTAGTATGGTTCCAGGAGTGGCCGTCTCACCGACGGTGTCCTTTTCAGACAACGATGAGCTCATGCACAGGGAGACCCAAAATATAGGCACTATTAAGGTCTCCTTCTGGCACGTTCTCGTCACCGGATCCAAAGAACGCAACCTAGTCCCGGCGAAGAAGTTCGACGCGGTGGGCGACATACATGAACGTTCCAAGAAAGTGGGCATCCACTGTGTATCGTATGTCTTCTTACCGTTGTCGTCTGAGGATGGAATGCACTAAATTGTGAACCCCAGTTTAGGGTCAAACGAACCACTCGGCTCCAACTTCAAGCGTTCGAAGCCGAAGTTCCAAAAGACGGACAAACAGCCTCAGGCAGTGTTAGTCTTCCGGTATAGACCCCTAAGTCCGTGATGATAACGGTGTCACCTTGACCCACGCTTCACTGATGGGCCCTGGGCACACAGACTTCCTGCAGGCCCAGGGAATTGCACCTCCAGAGCTGCCATCTCAGCCCAACGCCCACCCACGGACTTCCCCTGTAGAATCTACATCTCGAAATGCCTCCCGGCTGGCTCGGGATTCCCCTGATGAGGACAGGGACACGAAGCGACGCAAGATTGACGCCTCCATCGCCAATGATATGGAGGACGTCAAGCCGGACGTAAACGGATTGTCAAGGAGCGATGGAGAAGAGCTGAGAGCTCTGAAGGTGCGCGCGTGGCATCCGTGATTCCTCGATGGCGCTCTTGACCCTCTCGACTAGGTCGACCTACGCAAGATCCTCGACAGAATCGACGCGCTCGAACAGCGGCAGGCTGCCTCCGCCACTTCTTCGCAAACCTCAGCGAAGAGAGAATCACAACCGCAAAGCCTGCCGCCCCGGTCTTCCAGCCAGGCAAATGCCGAGGTGATCGACCTGACACTCGACGAGTAGTTGGTGGACGGCGCACCCGACATGTATCCCCCGTGCCCCCCTCTTTCCCGCTTTTTGTATTACAAGTCCATAGACTCGTCGCGCTTTTGATCTAGTGGTAATTGTATTTTATCCCTTCGCACACCTCCCCGGCGACGCAGAGCCCCGCCTGCGTAAGCACTCTTGGATGATACAGAACCTGCGCCGGTCCGGACAGCCATTACACACAAACATGCGGCAAGTCGCCAGTCTCACGCTGCGCCGGGGAAGCCGCCTTTACGCCGCGGACCGCATGGGTGCATTTGCGCGCGGCCGCGTCGGCGCGCGCAGGTTCCACTACGCTAGTAGCGCAAGAGCTCCACTTTCCAGACGTCGATCGAAGAGATCCCAGGCGAGATTCGGGTGGTAGTGCACTGCACTACCTCTTGGCGGGGCGCTTAGCATCATGTGGGGGCCGCACCGACGCCGTCGACCAACCTTGGACCCACAACTTTTCCCGCCTCCTCGGGCCGGGTGCTACTGTGGCTCACTCGTCGCCGTGTGTACGCCGTACGTACCCCTCTATGCCGCCTAGAGGATCCCGACAATTCCGGATTTCCCAAGGACCCTGGAGGGGATCGCCGTCTACACCGTGACAGCCTCGCTCGGTCCGAGGTGCTCAAATCAACCCGCTCGAGCGCCGTGGCCGCTCCGCCGCCCGCGACGCGAGGGATCTGCAGGAGAGGCGATAGCGAGCACTTGTACGCAGCCGGTGATTAACCCACCAATGAGCACCGGGGCACCAGGAGCACAGTCCCGGCCTGGGCCGTCCGACCTTCCAACGGGATCGTTCGCCACTACAAGACCCGCCCGACATCCCATGCGTACCAATGCGCGCCGCCTGACTAAGAGGCCACGAATGACTCGAAGCCCTCCCAGTGAACGGTACTGTATCAGCACTCGAAAGCATGAGCGGAAAGACGAGCAGATGCGCCCACGCCCGACCCAGCTGTGGCGGCGGCGGCGCATCTGCGGCCTGCCTGCTTGGTCGCCCCGTTCACGCTCGCCGCCGCCACGCGGTGCAGGCGCGCATATACCCATGTCCAAAAGATTCCTCCCCGGGGCGAGCCGCAGTAGATTTCCGCCGACCAAACCCCACCGCATCCATCTCGGCGCACCCCAACTCCTACCCATCCCATCCCAGGCGCAAAGTTAGATCTTCCCGACACCGCAGAGTCCACCCTCACCAGTGACCACCGCCCCCGAGGTCCGAGGTCCGAGCCCGACTTCGCGATCCAATTCGAGAAGTCGCGTGCGGCGTGTGCATCAGCGCGGCGGCGAACCCATCCACGCGTCCAACCTTGAGCATAAACCCTGGGCCCTGGGGCCTTTTAGGCCTGAGATCCGAGCTGTGGAAGAATCACCGCGGCGGGGCGCGGCAGAGTTCGATATGTCAGATATGCTCCGTGCAAAGTCGCGCGCAATCGGGGGGAACGGAGTGGACACACATCATTCGACCCCCCCCCCCGCGCGTATGTATAGACACGCCGCGCCACGCCAGACGCCATGCCGTGTCGCAACACGTACATGTGGGCGCACGCGCGCAGCGGTGTGGGCACACGGCTTTCGCGGACGGTCGCACGTCGAGTCTTGGGAGCTTGGACGTTGAACGTCGAGCGTTGAGCACTGGGCGTTGGACCTCGGACCTCGGACAGACAGTGGACCCACCTCGAGGGCGGACGCGTACGGATAAATCATAAAACCACGGCTCCACCCCGGCGGCATCAGCGCCAGCATCAGCATCACGGCGGGGCGGCCCTGGGCCACCCACCCAAGCACTGGCAAGCAGTACGTAGAAGACAACAGAAAACAGAAAACAGAAGAAGGCGCACGGAAACCCACGAGAAGACGACCGGAAGGGAGCCCAGGGGAGCAGGGACAGCTTTGTAGCCATATGCATATAGCCCGCCGCAGCGTGCGTGCGGCCGCGTCGTGTCGGATGTACCGCACCGTGCACCGTGCGCCGTGCTCGGGGCGCACGACAAGGCGGACGGACGGACGGACGGGGGAGCCGAAGGCGCGTGTGCGGGGGAGTGAGTGTACAGTATGTAGAGGATCTAAGCTAGTAAATAATAAATTAACGGGTAGCGACAGGGGTGAGCGGGTGTGTATATATGTACAGCGACTACAGAAGCCGGCGGGCGCATCCGCCCGCCCGCCGCCTGCCTATGCGGCGGGGGCGAAGTGTGGCGCCCGGTGTGTTACGCACATCGGGCGTGTTTGGTTTGGGGCCGGTGCGTTGCGGCCGACGGGTGCGAGCGGGGCGTCCGGGCACGAGCGAGTTTGTAGCGACGAGTATGAGTATATGCGCGTCAGCATCGACACGCGGTAAAAGACACAACACGCCATAACGCTACAGCAGCCCGACCGCCGCCACGACTACAGCCGCCGCGACCGCCGCGGCCCAGCGCGCACGGAGCCCGGCGGCGCCGGACCCCGCCGCCTGCGCGGCGACGAACTCGGCGCCGCACGCGCGGTTGACCGTGCCCGCCGCGTCCGCGTACGTCTCCGCGAGCGCGTCGACGCCCGCGCCGCCCTCGGCGAACGCGCCCATGACGCGCTGCACGCACGCGTCGCACGACGGCACCGTCGCGTTCGGGAGCGGCAGCCCGAGCGGGAGCTGGTAGAGGTAGAGGTCCGCCGCGCTCGCGGCCTGCAGCGCGTCGACGTAGCAGTACGTGTCCGTGCTGTTGTTCACCGCGCACGCCGCGGTGCGCATCACCGAGTACGCTTGGAGGCCTGTGTGATTTGCCAAGGGGAAGGTGGGCGGGCGGGCGGGCGGAAAGGCGGGGCACGTGCGGGGCAGGACGGCGAGAGAAGGGCGGAGGGGCGGAGGGAGAAGGCGTGTGAGCGTCCGTTCGCACGAAAGACGGCCCCCGTGGAGGGGGGTTGACGTACCTGCGAGGGCATCAAGGACGACCGAGTTCTTCGCGCTCAGGTCCGTCTTGCAGCTCGTCTGGATGTTCTCCTCGAACCATGCCATGTTCGCGACGCACTGGTCCTCGCTCAGATCCGTGTTGCACGTCCCCCACAGGATAACGTTCAGCGCGGTGATGTTCTTTTGGCTCTGCTTCGATCGCCGCCGAGGTTAGCGAGCCGCGTTCTCAAACCCCATCCAGGGAGAGAAGGGGGAAAGTTCCGTGGCTCCCCACAGGCAGCCCCTGCGGGAGGGCTGGAGCGCCAGGACGTGCCAAAGACGGACGCAGGAAGGCGAAAGTGGACGTAACGCATCACGCGACCTCGCGCTCCGCGCCCCCGTTCCTTGGAGAGAAAAAGGAACACAGGAACGGGGGTGGGGCGGGTGTGTGCGGAAGATTTGAAATTTTTTGGAGAACGCCCTCCATCCCGGCGGAGGAGAGGAGCAGCGGTGGCCCGCTCGCTCCCCTCAGAGCCCGCCTGCCGTCCGTCCGTCCAGGGGATCCAGCCCTCCCACTCAAACACACCGTCTACGGCTCGAATCCACGATCGCAAAGTTTTAAAAATATAAACAGCGAAGGGAAAAGAAGGCGCGAACGGGTGGAAAGAGAATAAAAAAGGCAGGGGACCGGCCAAAGGGAGCGCACGGAGATCGAATAGACTCACTGTGATGAACGCGTTCGAGTCCTGGACAAGGAGCGAGAACGGGCGGCACTCGCGGAACGCAGACGTCTGGGTCATGTTCATCATGAAGTCCTGGCAGCCGACGGTGGAGTAGTTGGTCGAGAACGTGTCGTCGAACGGCTGCGGGAAGGGCTTGGGCAGGTCCGGCGTGCCCGTCGGCACCGTCGCGCTCCCCGCGGTCACCGTCGGCGCGGCTGTTGATGAGGACGCGAGGGAGAGCGCGGTGCCCGTCGGCGTCGCGCTGCCCACAGTGGTCGCGGTCGATTCTGCGGGCACGGGCGCGGGGTCGGGATGCGCATGTCGTTTGTGCGGCGTCCAGTCGGCGACGGTCTGCCAGCTCGGGTCGCGGGTGGCGAAGACGTCGAGGGCGGCGGGGTGGGTGAGGAAGCGGGTGGAGAGGCCGATGAGGACGAGGGCGAGAGGCACGAGGACGGCGGCCCAGCGCGTGCGGCGGCCGGTGCGCTTCTTGAGCAGCTGCTGCTGGGCGAAGGTGTACGGATCCTCCTTCGGGGAGAGGGGGGCCTGGTCGTGTCTGGACGAGGGGGAGGGGGATCTGGAGCTGCTGGGGGAGGGGCTGAGGAAGGAATCATCGTGGAGATCAAGCCTGAGGGACGTGTCTGATGCGATCGTCGACGCCGAGGACGGTGTGCGGGGCGCGGTGGGTCGTCGGGGGTCCGGGGACGCTGGGGGCGTGAACATGGTTGTGGACTAGAGACAGAGAAGGGGTATCGGGGGAGAAGGAGCGTGGGGTGGAAGGAGTGACAGGTGTTGGGGACAAGAGGCGAAGGGGAAGAAGCCCTGTTGGTGGTGCGCGGCCAGACAGGAATATGGGGGCGGAGGGGCGGGCGTTGTGCGGCGGTGCTGTTTCAATCGGAAGAAACAGATGCTGTTAGGATGGATCGTCCGGTCTGGACCGCGGGGTGGGGAGCGCGGAGGAGGGCACGCACCGAGCTATGTGGGCTGTCCGGTCAGGCTGGGAGAGTCTTGGGCGAACGAGACATCAGCGGGCGGGACGGGCGCTGGCAGGGGGAGGGCCGGACGGAGGAGGGAGCTCGTGGTGCGAGGCTGAGCTTGCGCGGGCAACACACCCACGCAGAGAAGGCCCATGGCCATCTGCTGTCGCTGTCGGACCCGGTCGAAAACGAAGCCCGCCGTCCTGGATCAGGCACGCGCCTGTCTTCGACCCTTGTTCCTCGCCACGTGACCGTGCGACGCGCCTGTCCCCGCCTTCCCCGGGCCCTCCTGGCCAATCGTGGCCGGTCGCTTGTCCCGCGCGACAGCTCCGGTGCGTCGAATCAACGCCCGCGATCAACCCCGTCCCCCGGGCGCCTCTCCCCTCCACGCCGCCTCAGCCTGACAGCGCAGACATGATCGCCCACACGCGCGCTCGCCTCTTACTGCTCATCTAGCGTTAGTCCCGCCCACTCCTACTTTGCCCTGTCGGGATCGCTCTCCCCTCCGCCCTGCCCTTCGTCGGGGGGAAACTCGGTGCGGCGCCTGATGGCGCGGCAATGCGATTCCCCGTTTGTCTCAGGAACCTCGTCCACGCCCCACCCCGCATCGGAACAACGAGAACAGAACAGAACAACCTCACCGACGCATTTGGAAGCCCCCCGCCAAGAATAAGCGGGCGGACGGCGTCGACGCTTCCAGCGGGGGCGCGGAACAGCGTACGAGCGTACACGAGCCGACTCAACAGTCGTTAGAGCGCACTGATCGCCGTACCACAAGAAGAGCGGAAACGGTTCGGGGACCTGCCTATCGTTAGGAGGATGCGTTTCAGAGGCCTTGAGGGGAGTCACATAACCAGATACTCCCACCATTCAGTGGGCTTTTCTCGGCCCTGCGGCGGAAAACCAGCAGTATTGCGTACGGTAACCTGTACTACAACGCATCCAATGACGTCACATGTTATCGCAGGCGTTGTGGAGCTCCGTGCGACGAGCGGACGAGCACACAAGCCCTCCCCCCCGCATCATGCACGACGAAAGAGCGGCACTCTCTCACAAACCCACCATCTCCCCCCCAGATGATATCATGCCCTCGTCCGATTACTGCACCCGCCAGCATCACAGCACTGGGTCCTCTAAAGCAGTCCCCCTTTGATATCGATATCACACATACGCAGTGCACGCCCGCTCATCATTGCCCACGGCCGGAGCCGCACGCCTCGTGCCCGCCCCCCCTCCCCACCCGACGTGCCCGGCGTTCGTCCCTGGCCGTGGCGTGCCCGCAGGGCCGTGGTGACGTCGCGCTCCACTCCCCGTCCCTCGCGCCCTGGGGCAGGCTGATCGCAGGCCGCTGCTGCACCTGCAGGCTTCAGGCTGAGATGATGGCGGGAGGGGAGGAAGAGCGCGCGGGAGCGAGGGCAGGAAACGCGGCCCCAGGCGGCCGCGCGCAGGCGCGACCGACGCGGCTACCCGGACAGATCTTCGAGCGTCGTTGTTCCCGCACTTGGAGCACCGACAATGAACGCGATGGCCAGAACTCGGGCGTCGCGGGGCTCGTCGGCCTTTAGACTTTGCGCGGTGGAGCCCGAGGAATGTTCCTCGTGCGGGACGCCAGGGGGCTAGAAGGCCTGGCCTGTCTGCGCCGCTAACTCCGTGCCGCGCGCGACGCCCTTCGCACGGCGCACCGCCGCGAATTTGTCGCGCGCGGCGCAGAAGGGCGCCCACACCCACAGTTGGGGGAGGGGGGGGGTTAAGATGGCGCGCCGTGATCGCTGATGCGCGCGCGCCCGCGGTGGTGATCTGAGCTGCGCGAGCGCGCAAGGTGCTTCGGTATAAGTTCTCAGCGGGCGGGGGGGCGCAGGCGGCGCGTTGGCGTGCCTTATGACAGTGCCTTGGCTTGTGTGCTGCTCCATACCGCCTCGCGCGCTGGGCAGGGCGGGCGGTGTACGTGGCGACTCGCTAGGCGGACACGGTGAGCACACGTTCTTTGGCCTAGCGCGTGGTGTCAGCAGGCTTCGGTGTGGGTTAACTCGACATTGGGCATGCAGGGTGCTCACCTGGTTGGACGACGCCAGCGCTCTTGCTTCAGACCGTTTAAAAACAGCAGAAAGAGGCAATAAATAAACAGTGGACAAAGCAAATACTTAACAGAGCACGAGAGCGATAACCAAGCGATCGTATAACAAACAGCCCGCCTGTATGCACGAGCTGCGCTATGAGCAAACCCACCAATGAGCCGACGAGACGAGCAAGGCTCTCACCTAACCCAATGGCGACCCCGAACTAACCCGTAGTGCGTCAATCATCCAACGTGAGGTCGATCACCCCCTCCTCATCCCTGGTATACCGCAGCGGCGCGCCCCTTCTGCTGGGACCGGGCCCGCGCTGCACACCCGCCAATCCACCACCCTGGAAATCCGCGGCGCGCACAGTGAGAAAAAAAGGCAAAGAGAAGCAAAAAACCCGAACCGGAAATGAACCCACCCTCGAGAAGTCCACCACTCTCGGCTTCACCTCCACCAACGACGGCGCGGAATTCGGACTGGGGGCAGGGGCGAGCCGCTGCCTTTTCGGCGGCGATTCCCCGTCCCGCTCCCGCCCCAACTCCCGCTTCCGCCCGTCGCCGTCAAGCTCGCCCCGCGCCCTCCGCGCCTCCTCCGCGAGACGCACATGGGTCGGCGCCAACACTGGCACGGGCTGCGACTGTGGTTCCGGCCACAGCGCTCGCGCGTGCGCGGACCCCGGCGTCGGTACCAGACCTGGTGCTGGCCCCGGTGCCGGTGCCAGTGGAACCTGTCCCAGCGCCGGTTTCGGTGCGAGCGCCGCTGGGGCCGGGGCTGGCGCGGGCTCGGGCTCGGGCTTGAGCCCGGCAAGCGGCGGTGGGGGGCCCATCGGCGCAAGGCCCTGCGCCTGCAGCAGCGCTGCGGCCGCGGACGGGTCAGCGATCGAGGGGGCGCACGAGGACGAGGCGCACGCACCGAGCGGCTTGTAGTGGAAGACGAAGCGCCGCTTCCACGCCTCGTCGAGGATGGTCGTTTCCCAGTTCGTCTGCGTCTCCTGCACGCGCTGCCCTTCGCCCAGCCTGCCGCGCGCGGCCGTCGTCAGCCTGCTGTCCTCTCCGCCGCACGATCCCCCTAGGATCGAGCGGACAACGGAGGAGGAGGCGGAAAAGGGAAGGGGACGTACTGGACGCAGTGCGCGCCGGCCTTTTTCGAGCGCTCGTGCACGGGCCCGGGGGCCTGGAAGCGCGAGGGCGGGATCGGGCGCGCGTGCTCCATGTACGTCGCCTCGACGCGCCGCACGGACACCTGGATCGTGCCCAGCTCCGGGGCCCCGTACTGCTCCGCCGCTTCGTCCGCGTCTTCGGGCGGGAATGCGGAGCGGGGGGGGCGGGGGCGAGGGTGACGTAAGCCCTAGGAATGAATGCACAAGAGAGGTGTGGGGTGGGACGCGGTGGGAGGACGGAGGACGGGGTGGAGTGCGAAAGACGGGGCGGGGGCGGAAAACAGGAGCGAGAGGCGGAAGACGCACCGGTGAGCACGAGCTCCGCGAACTGGTATGGCTGGCGCACGTCCGCGCTGGTGCGCACGCCCCACCGCGAGCCGTCCTGGCCGTGCGGCACAAGGCTGCTCCCCGCGGGCGTGCCGTCGAGGCGGACCTTGAAAATGAGGAAGTGCTCGTCGAGCGTGTTCCTCCAGCACACAACGAAGCTCTATCGTAGGAGGGGAGAGGCGGGGAGTCGCGTCGTTGGGGTGGTTTCCGAACAGATGGATGGAGAACGACAATGGTGGGGTCGGTGACGCGATCGCGGGGCGATTATGGAGTGCGGCGCACCTTCCCGGCCTCGCTGGGGACGAAGCACGACACGGTTTGGCCGTCCTCTTCGAGCCTGGTGCCGTACTCGGGGAGCGGTGCAACTCCATCGCATGTGATCCAGACGTCGACCTCCTTCAAATGCATCTTCGTCAAGGCTCCACTGCTCCGTTGTACCGTCTTTGACGAGAAGACGCGGCCCTAGGTACGCTGGGACGGCTTTCTTGCCTGGAGTCGCAGATAAGCAAGGCGTACAAGCACAAGTCGGGGCTCACCGGCGTTAGCGCGAGGCAGCACTCCATATGTGGTAGGTCTATGGGAATTGTGGTTTCGAAGGCGCGCCTGAGAACGCAAAAGTCAAACTGCTACCGCGCCTGGCGGATATGGCTGTCACTCCAACGATGCTGGGCCAGGAAGGCATTGAAAATTGCCTGATGCATTTAACGCCAGAAACCACGCATCCATTCACATTAGTCCGCTATTAGTAGGGTACTAAATTGGGTCAAGTATGAACTCTACATTGCAAACGGTGGATGCATTCGGCGCTCACCAGGAGCCATCAAGACGTTAATCGCTCAGAGTCAAATCAATGACCTCTTTGTCCGCGGGGGGCAGAGTCTCCGTGAGCGGTTCCTCTTTCTTGGCCTTCTTCGACGGCCCGCTACCCTTTTCCCTCTCCATGACTTCAATCTTTCTCTGGAGGAGCATGAGCTGGTTCTGCGCCATACGATAATTCAGCCCATCAATACCTTAAATGAAGTAAAGCGTACAGAAACTCACCTTCATCTCGGCGAGCTCGCGGCTTTGGTCGCCTTCAGCAGCCACCTCAGGCTTGATGTCGATTTCATCTTCATCTGCACGTGCATGCTTCCTTGGGTTTTGATCTCTAAGGAGTTGGCTGGTGTCGATAGGATCTCGGTCCTCCAAGGCGGAAGGAATGATTTCTTGAGCCTGTAACAAGGCTGAATGCAAGGGTATACACCATGAACTTCGCGCCTCACTTGATCCAGGACTTGGAAGATGAGACACTCACCCTGCGGTCTGTAACGGAAGATAAAAATCGCATGTGGTACTTGGTCCAAGTCTAGGTAACATGATCTGTGGGAGGACCGTTTTACGGTAACCTCTTCTCCAAGGCTGGTGGAGGTGTACGTGAGATAAAGCATCGCCTAAACCAGCTTGTGAGAAGCTGACCTAATGCAATGTGCACCAGATTTCTTCGACTTCTCGTGGACAATGCCAACAGAGTGGAAGTTCGATGGTGGAGGGGGCCTACTATACAAGTCAGGGCCAAGTTTTCTGACCCGCTTGACTGTGACTTTGATGGTCCCAAGATCGGCGTGTGTAGTGTCCGGAGAGAAATCATCGGCATCTAGCACGTTACTATGTCAGTATGAACCCCATTTGTAGCTCACACCACATGCATGTACCTGTGGTTTTTATATTGGAAAATACGATTGGACGACGAGTAGTGGGGCTTACACCCAAGCCCCACAGGGTGTCTACCTTTCCAGGGCCAGTCACTTTAAAGTGGGTACAAACCCCATCTAATTCCGTCTCGAATTTCGCGTAGGCATCAGCGTCCCCATTCTTCTTGTGGATAGTAAATTTCTGGGCGTACGCGTCAATTTTACAGCCTGAGTGACTAGGATGGAAACTTGCCACGGACCTTTCCGGCTTCGCTCGGAATGAAACAAGATATGACGTCACCGTCTTTCGAGGGCTCCGTCTTCGTTGAATATTCGTTCAGCCTCTTTCCTTCACATTCAACCCATACTTCCATTCCGTGGAGAAGCATCGCGGTCGGGCAGGTCACAAGTTGCCGAGAGGTGGTTGTCACGATTTGAGAAGTGTGTGGTGGGCGCTTGTTGTCAAGAGCGCCTCGTGATTAGGCGCTTATGCCTCCTTATAAAACTAGTCTAGTCCTATATAGTAAGTCTGTGTAACATGCATCCTAATGCATTTCTTTGGGGATCGTGGGCTTATGCCGCGCAACCTATGATCTTATACTTAGCCGTGGCACTGATAAGCTACCGCACGAGTACGCGTCGGTAGAATGTAACCGTGAGCTAAGGTCGAGCTGGTGAACTTCATACGGAATAGTAGTTATGGTACGACGGCAACATGATGACATTAGACTCAACGCTGCTATTGCATTCACGAATCGCAAGGGAAAGGTTCCAGGATTAGTCACTCAAAGTCAAGTCGATGACGTCCCCATTAGATGCATATGTAGACTCTGCGTATGGCTCTTCCTTCTTGACCCTCTTGGATGATCTACCAGCTTTCTTCTCCAGTAATTCGATTTCTTTCTCTAGCTGGCGACGCTGACGCTAAATCGCGCAAAAGACGAGTCAGCCCACTTCATCGGAGGACTGGAAGCGACAACATATATTACACTACCTTCTTCTCCTCCAACTCCCGCTCCTCGTCGGACTTAATGTGCCTACTTGGTTTCGTGTCGACCTCATAGTCATTTGCGTGTTTGTGCTTTCTTGAAATCTCGGTGCCTGTAGGAAAGCGAGGCTGGTTCGCGTAAGAGCTTGGGCCCGGCTCCCCTGCAGGGGGTAGAGAGAATGATATGATCCCCTGCGCCTGCAGCAAAGCTAAAGAGGGAACTTAGTGCCTCCAAAAGCTACAATACACGCCAAGGAGACGGGCTGACCTTGCGGTTTATATCGAAAAATGAAAGTCACAATAGGCTCTTGATCTATGTCTACGTAGCTTGACTTAGAGCCTTCGTTGGGTTTCACGTTGACCTCTTCACCGAGGCTTTGAGCGACATGAAACAACGTCAGGATCAACTCACAGGACTGATTTAGTAGGCAACTGACCCAACACAATGAGCCCCTGCCTTCTTGGATTGTTCGTGTACGGTACCCACAGACTGAAATCCAGAGCCTTTTCTTACTCTGTTGGCATCCTGATGCCCAACTTTCTCGATCCGCCTCGCAGAGACTTTGATGGTGCCGAAGTCGGCAGAAATTGGAGCTGCTAGAAGCAGGCTGTCATCATCTACAGCAAAATTATCTACAAGGGGATTTCGAAGGAATATCTTGAGATCGTACCACTCGTTGCAAGTTCCGAGAATACAAACGGGCGGCGAACGGTGGAGCTTGTTAGCACATCCCGTCGCCTCCACCGGGTTCTAGGCGGGGTCGGGCTACATCCGGCAAACGAGCCATCCAATTCCGATTCGAAAACCAGATAGTAGTCCGAGCTTCCGTTCTTCCAACAAATTATGAATTTCTGTGCGATTGGAGGATGGGAGTTGTCAGAGAGTGCAACACATATACTGGTAAGCTCCATGGACCCGTAAGATCGATGTACGCACATTTCCTGATTCACTGGGAATGAAGCATGAAGCGATCTTTCTCGTGGCCTGGCTCTCCACCCTGGTCGAGTATTCGTCCAACCTCTCGTCGCCGCACTCGACCCAAACCTCTATATCGTCGACAATCATGGAGTCCACTGGTGGCGTACCGTCGCTGCGGTAGAGGCTGCAGGGGAAACGGGCGTCTTCATTCACGGCCAACACCGTGATGGGCAGGAGGTGTGCTGGCGCTACCAGCGTTCTACCACATTCGTCTGCCTTCCCCGATCCTCACCCTGAACCCGAACAACCGCCCGCCACCACAGGAGACCCATACCGATTGGCCTTGACAGAGCCTGCGTTAGCTGATCTGAAACCTGAAAGGACGATTGTGAGGACGATGAGCAAAGTCACGTCGCGAATTGCGGTTCAGCTCCTAGCTCCCGGAACGAGACAACGCCCGAGCCTCAACTTCCGCTGAGGTCAAAATAACCTTTCTACGGCTTGGTTGTGCTGGGACTTCGGGTCCGAACTCCATAAAACTGTTAAGCGTGAATATCATACCAGGCCATTACAACAAAAGTCGCTGACTAGCGTATCACCCTGGCTAGGGCGCACTGTCCAACCCGATCCTCGCGTCGTACCTCCGCAATAACAGCCTCTCGACCCACCCGCCCTTCGGGTAAGGCTTCTCCCACTGGTTATGCAAGTGTAGCGAGAACACTTTCTTCATCACCGCGTCGAGGCCTCCTCCTTCCTCGCGTCCCAGGCCCATCGTCCACCGCCCGTCGGACGGATCGGAGGTGAATGGGTCTGGTAACCGGTTGTCGAGCCGGCATGAGCGCGCGTCCGTGAAGCAGAACGGGAGGACTTTGAAGGGAGGGATTCCCGCGGCTAGAAGTCGCCGACGGAGCTTGAGGTAGAGCGTCGCGCCCCAGTCGGTGGTGCCCTTGCGCGGGGCGGGCGAGGTGGCCATAACGTGGAAGGCCTCGCAGAGGTAGGGGGAGTTTTTGCGGAAGTGCATGAGCGCGCCGTTCATCGGGACATACTTCTTGTCTGGGACCAAGGCGTGTCAGGCGAGAGTGTCCCCCACGAGAGAAAGAAATGCAGGTTGGAGCGGTGGAGCGGGCATATGGGGAACTCAGAACAAGCACGCACCGTAGCAGTCCCACTGCGTCACAAACTCGTGCTCCAACAGCGGGGCGAGGTCCCGCGTGAGGAGCGAGTCCATGTCCACCCACACGCCCCCGTACGCCCAGATCACTAGCAGCCGCACGAGGTCCCCGTCAATCCACGCCTTCTTGTCGTTCACCTTCAGCAGCTCGCTCCCGTCGAGCGGCGTCCCCCGCGCGAGCCGCGCGTAGTCCACGACGCGGAGCGCGAACGCGTCGGGGTACCGCGCCCGCCACTTTTCGAGGATCGGGTTCCCGCTCAGGTCCCCGTTCGACCAGAGGATGAGTCGCGCGCGGTCCGTGTCCTGCGTCGCGAAGAAGCTCTTGAGCATCCACTCCTGCCGCTCGCCGAACGCGGCGAGGTCCGTCCGCCAGTACGTGTGGTACTGCACGCGGTGGTCCCCGGGAATGGGGCGCGGCGGCCGTGGGGTGTCGGGCGCGGGGATCGTCCCCGCGAAGTCGTAGCAGTCCATCCCGAACTGGAGCGTCGTCCCAGCGTGCACCTCCGTATGCCGCGCTCCATACAGCGCCTCGGTTACGTTGTAAGTGGGGGAGACTTCGCGGGGGGCGAAGCACCCGCGGAGCGGGGCCGTGGCAAGGACCTCTTGCTTCACCCAGTTGCGGTTGTAGAACGCGACCTCGACGTGTGGCTCCCAGTAGAGCAACCCGAGGACGACGGAGAAAACGACGAGCGGAACGGCGACTTTGAGGAAGGGGAGGAGGCCTCGCGGACGTACGAGCTGGCGGATGGTATAGTCCATCCTATGTGGGGCGTTGGCGTGAACCGGACTGCTTGGGGTGGACGACCGGTGGCGGAGAGAGGGGCTTTCTGAGCGTGTGTGTAACGGCAGGTCGTCGCGGTATCGAGACATCCAGAAGTTGTCTTCAGCGGGTGGTGTCTGCGCGGCGATGAGAGAAGCGGCGCCGGACTAGCAGGTTCTTGATCGCAGTAGAGAAACGTCAAGAAGATTGTGTGTGATGAGAGGTCTTAGGGTATGTGATCAAAGCATGACGGGGGTCGTGGACGTTGCGGAGCAAGGGCTGTTGTCGGTATACCCGCGCGGCTGAGCTTCGGCGGCATCGAGGACACATTGCCTCCTTTCGAACGCGCTGTGCGCAGTCTCTAACGTTCAAAGTTCGCCCTCCCAGGAGGTGAAGCTTGGTGCACACTCAGCATCACACGTCTAAGCATGACCAGACCACACGAGATGCGTTCTAATTCACGACGGCTGCCTACGGATACAAAACAACGGGAGTAGAAGAGTAAGGACAAGGGGGGTCCAGAGTCTGAGATATCGAGGGGAAGTAAACGATAACCGTATAATACCGGGATGGCGGGTTCGGCGAGTGCAAAAGAAATAAACGAGACGGAGAGCGGCAGCGGGGTAGTAGGTCCTCGGCGCAGTCGCAGCGGCATCGGCGAAGTATGTGTAGGGGTGGTTGGGGCAATTGTGTGTACGTGAGTTGTGGAGGTGGGTGGGTGTGCGCGTGATTGGTGTCGACGACGAGGTGTGATATGTGCGTGTGTGACAATAAGGTAGAGCGGGGTGGTGTCAATGAGTACAATGGGTACGAGGTCGGAGCGACGCGGCGGTGGCAAAGCGGTGGTCGAGGACGTTGGTGAGCGGTGTGGTGCGATGCGGGCGTGCGAGGCGAAGGCAATATGATACAGGATCCCCTCTTGGTGTTGCAATGAGTCCGAGGCGGCAGAAGCGGATTGAAGGCATGGTCGTGTGGGTCATAGTCGGCTATAAACATCCATCCACCCATCCCACTCTCCTCCCCATCCTCCTCTCCCTCCGCCTCCACGCCTTCCCCTCTCTCCACTCACATACTCACCTAACTCCCAACCTCCCCAACGATCACCTCATCTCCACCCAACAACGGTCAACACTTCAACGTGCGACGGGCACCCCGCGGTATCCGTTCTGATACGCCTGCTGCTGTTGAGGTGCCACACCACCGTTCACTCGCGGAGGCGGCCCACTCTGGTACATGACCTGTTGAGGCCCCTGCCGTTGCTGCTGCTGCGCCTGTGCGGGTCCAGCCTGCCTCGGAAGCTGAGGTTGCTGGGGCTGGGGCTGCGCTGCAGCCTTCCCCTTTGCCGCCGCTTGGACTTGAGCCTGCGCCTGCGCCTCGCCGTCCTCGGTGGGGCCGGTCGGCGCGACGTAAAGACCTTTGTCGATCTGCTGAGGGATCGGTTGGATCTCCGTACCGAGCTCCTGCTCGATCTTGTAGAGGTTGAATCGGTCCTCGTACGTGACGAGGTTAATGGCAAGCCCGAGGTGACCGAAACGCCCCGAGCGACCGATACGGTGAAGGTAGGTCTCCGAGTTCTTGGGGAAGTCGAAGTTGATGACGACGTTGACAGCTTGAATATCGATACCACGTGTGAGGAGGTCCGAGCAGACGAGGTTGCGGCAGACCCCGTTGCGGAAGTCGTGGAATACGCGGTTACGGTGCGACTGCAGCATCTTCGCATGCGAGTAGAAACATGAGTAGCCAAGCTCGGTGACCTTCTTGGCGAGGAGCTCAACGCGGTTTGTAGAGTTACAAAATATGATAGATTGGTTGATTTGCAGCTGGATACGGATGGGGTTGGCATCGCGCGAGCGGTGTTAAGAGGGGGTGACGCGTACCTTGGAGAATAGCGTATTGAGACAATGGACCTTCTGTCGTTCTTCGACATAGGCATAATATTGTGTAACACCGCGGAGCGTAAGCTCGTCCATGAGGTTGATCTCGTATGGTGACTTCATATGTTTATCCTAACGCGGACGGGGTTGGTGTGTGGCTCTATGTAAGACAAACCAACGGCAATAACGCACCTTGAAATCTTTCACGATCAGCGGGAAGGTCGCACTGAACAGCATGACCTGGCGGTCCTTGGGTAGATATGACAGCAGTTGTTCCATGACGGGCGCGAACTCCGGTGACAGGAGTTTATCCGCCTCGTCCATGACGAAGACAGGACACTCGCTAAGGTCCGCGACGCTCTTGCCCGCAAGATCGAGTATACGGCCAGGCGTACCAACGAGGACGTGGACAGTCTCGGACAGACGCATAATATCGTCTTTGAGCGTTGTGCCACCGGTAGTGACCATGACCTGGACGCCCATGTGCTTGCCGAGGTTCTTGCATACTTGTGCTGTCTGGAGTGCCAGCTCGCGCGTGGGGACGAGGAGGAGTGCTTGTATCTTGTTCTTGTTTACGTCGACTTGTTGGAGGGAGGGGATGACGAAGGCGGCCGTCTTGCCCGTGCCGTTCTTGGCGCGTGCTAGCACGTCACGCTTTGTGAGGGCGATGGGTATGGCTTCCTCTTGGATGGGAGACGGCCGTTCAAAACCGGCCTCGAAAATACCCATGAGGAGTTCACGGCGGAGGCGTAAGTCTTCAAATTCGACGCCTTTGGTCGCAGTGACATCTTCGGTCTGCGGGCGGTAGTCTTTTGGTGGTGGGCGCAGACCCGATTTCCAGGACTCATTATGGCTAAAAACGATGGTCAGAGAGCTCTACACGGTATTCAGGTGTAATATACATACGAGGTGGAGGAAGAGGGGCGGGCTTGTTGGGCCATTTAGATTGAGAGGCGCGGGGTAAAGGTGGTTGCGTGTGCGGTTTTGTACTTGGTCTAGTACGGTTTCTGGGAGGTGGGAGTGACGGGTGGCAAGAATTTGGTAGAGCGGGCGGTGTCAAAGCAGACAGAGGTGATGTCGGCGGTGGGCAGGAGGCGATTGTAGGTGCTGGAGGCTGATTGGGAACAGACGATGTGGACAAGGGCAAGGATGGAGTGCTTTTTCGCGACGCAAGCCAGCATCCTCGCTTTCTCACGGGTGTATTTAACCGATACTGATACGTGGCTTATCCTCGCCGAAATCTAGTGAGTGCGGCCATCACCGCAGGGCCGTCGCAAGATGCACTCGACGCATTCAACGCCAGGAGCACGACGCGAAAGGGTGGACCAAAGGGTGTGCTTATGAACTGCACACGGACCACGGGACGCTATAATTCCTCTGTGACGCGCGGCATAGTCGAGCCCTGTAAGGTCCCGTGCAGCTGCCCTGTGTAACGCCGTTGCCGTTTTAAGAATCAACTTGGCGCGCATTGGCCCATTAGACACAGACTCCGCCCAATGCAATACCCTAGCATTGAAATGTTGAGGAGTTAGCGAGAACATTGGTCAGACTCGTCTGCAGGACAATGATTTGTAGAACGCTCGAGTGACCCATAGGCTCGAAATCACCGAGATATAATGGCTGTCCTAACATCATCTGAAGACAGATTACCTTCGGGAACCCTTCACTATCAGATCGTGTTCACTATTGCAATCATACGTACCGGCAGAGTGAGAATGGGAAGTGTAGGCCTCCCCTCCAAACCGCTATCGTAGCGCAGGAGGATCTGGAAAGCAAGTGAGATCGTTGACCATCCGGTCAGCCTCAATACCGTTGAACGTTCACGTGACTATTCTTCGGCGGTTGCCGTACCTCGCCCTTTTGAGGAAGCATAAACTACCATCCATCTCTTCCCGAGGGCAAACTCTGTTGCGAGCCGTATGCAACGAAGTCGTCCATACCAAACTCCGCGCCTCCCCCAGGAAGACCCGGTGACGTACTGCGCACACCCTTCTTGCCTGCGTGCGCATTTACCGTCCAGGATGTGCCCCTTCCCCACCAGGACCATCGTTCGCCGTTCCCAGACTCGCACGCTAACAACCGCACCCACCCTACCCGGAGATTAAAACGGGGAGATCCGCTTCCCCGCGCATGGCGGAGGGCCAGGGCGACCAGGCTGAGATCCCGGTGGAACTATACTTGGGTGCTCTGCGGACGAGCATGAGCATGAGTGTTTAGTGAGCGAGAGCACATACTTAAACTTAAGTTGGCGAGAGGCTCTCCGAGCGTGCCTAATATAGATGCGGTGTTTGGCAGGCGGACCGTACGCAATGCGCTGTACAGAGACCGTTCGCAGCATCCACCGGGTGCTTGGAGAGTGGTCGCAATGTACGACATGGTGCCAAATCCCTGGTAGTCGAAGCGGTGCGGACGCTGTACATAGGTACCAAGTCCACGTCCCCGACACTCGACGACGAGACAGCTGCAAGTCACGCATGCCACAAAGTTCATCTGCGCAGCTCGCGCCACGAGCTCTCCGCCTAGAAATACGACGCACAGGAATACCGACTCCGTCCTATTTATATCCTGGGTCATCCGCTCACCTGCATCGTATGCATGAAAGTACACATGCGCCGAGGCCAACTTGTTTGTGTGGGTAACACACCACCCACTTTCCGACGTCGACTGCGCAGCCAGACCGGCTTTCGAACCCGCCCCGCCTCGTGTCCCCCGGGCCCGAAGCCCTCTTGCACCCGGGTGGCGCGTAGCTAATAGCCCAACTGACAGCGTGCTGCGCAGCCCCGAAGCCCGCGTCCGTGTGGACGCGCTCCGTCTAATACCAGTGTACGCACATCCGAACCCGGAAGGCGTAGATGCCCACTGCGATTATCGCCCCTCTACTAGCGGCCGGAGCTCGCGCGCAGCGGGGAGCGAGCTACCGAGTCGACGGTCCACGTGCGTGGTGCGAATATGTTGTATACGGTATACGTGCGTAGGTGAGGGGGTACTAAGTGATAGAATTCGGGTTCGGGTTTGTAGCTATGACGAGCAGGGAGAATGGATGCTTTGTCCGTGCGTGCGCAGTTCGTCTGTCCTTATTGGATGGTCCGGGAGGTGCGGGGACAGGCAAAACGGGGAACGCGGATGGGGTGTACGTACGTAGGAAGGCGGGCGGACCGAGCTGTATGTGGATGGAAACAGAGAAGAATGCTGCGAACGGCGAACGAAGCCGTTGGTGGAGCGATGTAGATGAGGAAGGGGCGGATGATGAATCATGCATAGCAGTGGATGTACAGGCGATGTGGACGAGACGACAAGATAGGCGGTGGTCGTGGGAGAGGCAGTCCAATGCGATGCGGATGAGTATAGAGTATAGGGTAGGAGGTCTGGAGAGAACGATGGGAGTGAGAGATCTGATTCAGCAGCAACGAGAGTACGAACGTTTCAATGTAACGATAGGAAGAGTGAATGGAGATGGCGGACATGCGCTGCTATACGACATAACAACTATTTGCGTCCATAGTCCGAGCCACCAGCGTCCGGCGCAGGAGTGCGCCGGCCAGCAGTCATCATACAGCGGTAGCATTAAACATACCGAGAGATCAAACGTAGAACACGCACGACCACATAACCGAACCTAAGAAGCAAACAGACAGATGGGGAGCACGGGTACGGAGACGGGCACGAGCGGGAGCGGCATCATGTCGCCGCGCACGGCGCATGACGCGCCCCATGCCTTGCCCGGTTCTAATGTTGGCCCAGCGGCCCCAGCGAGCGCCCCGTCGGGCCTGGGACAGCCGCGCGTCGAGCCCGACCGCGCCTCAAGCCACAAGAGCCGCCGCGGGCCCGGGGCTGGCAGTCAGCCTCCGCCAGAATTTCCACTTCGCCACCTTGGAGCTAGGCCGAGTAGGTGTCCCATCTGCTGTGGCTGGCCGCCTATTTGAAGACCTCTTCGTGCCCGCGGTGGTCATCGTCTCTACGGAACTGACATCCTGTGAAATTGTGGTGGTGCTGGCATCTAGACCCGCATCATGGTCGACGCTGCCTTCCTCCTCTGAGTGTGGCGGCGTGGGGAGGCCGCCTGGAGAAGATGACAGAGAAGAGGGAGACGCAGCGCCGTACGCGCCTTTCCCTGTGCGCGAAATCGCTGGTGGCACCTGCGCGAGCTGATCGTGGACCTGACGTTGAGGCGTCTGCATCTGCACCGGTGGCGGCACTGAGCTATACCCATTCCAACTCGACGATAGCATTGGCGCCGAAGAACTGCGTGTCTTCTCATATCCCCTCGCCGGGGGTGGTGGCGTTGAGACCGTTGAATCCGTCCAAGCGCGCTGCATCTGTCCTTCTGCTCCAGGTCCTCCGAGGAACGCGCCCGCAGAAGCGGAAGCCGAAACCAGCGGTGCAGTCTCGTCCGCGGCAGGCATAATAACCAGGTCCGCAGCAGCCGAGATCCACGCCCGTTTCGATCGCCTCGATAATGCCGGGGCCGCACTCGCACCCGTGCCCGCGCTCATGGCAGGCACCGTGGTGGTGGGTTGATCCGCATCCAAGACGCCGCTGAGGACGACGTCCGCGACGGTCCAGTCGCCGCAGTCAGCCACCACGCCGGGCTCGCACCCCACGGACGCACAGAATGTAGCGGCTGGCATGACGTACGGCCGTGCACGCTCCAACGGCCCCGCGCCGGCGCCGGAGACGCGTGAGGACGACTGGGAGTGCAGTGGGGGCGCGGCAGCTTCTTGGAATGCAAAGGCGACGAGAAACGACTCCACGCTGTCTACCAATTTCCGCCTGGCGGAGGGATGGGCTTTAGGATGTGGCGGGGGGAGGAGGTGGACGAGGAGCGCCTTCCCCGGAGGAGGGGGCATTAGATGCAACAGGGAGAGCGAGTCGCCGCTTTGGTATGGGGGTGTGGGGGGTAGATACACCGACGTGGAGCTCCGCGAGAAGGCATTGAAGATCGAGCGTGGACGTGGTCGGGTGGCAGATGACGATGAGTTTGTGCGCGACCTCGAGGGCACTGGAGCGACCGTGGACGTCAGGAATGGCCGGGAGATTGTAGTGACGAGAATGGAGTTCTTGAGCAAAGATTTGTCCGGAACGTTCTCGGGCATGAAATTGACAATTGCATCGAATGGCCGTTGGGAAGGATCGGGCGGAGGCAGGGAAGTTTGCCCGCGCTTGAGGGAAAACGAGGCGGCAATCGAAGACGGCCGGGAGGACGGTTTTGAGTCCACGCTAAGGTGCGAAGAGGAGCTCCCGGGAGAAGTGGGAGTGGACCGAGTGCCGAAGCGCAGCGCGGACGGCGGAGCAAGGTCACTATTGATGTCGACCGCTTCCGAAAACTCCAGCACGCCATCCCCGCCATGTTTGCGCCAAGCCCGGGAAATTCTCTCAGCCCACTCGAGGACGGTGACAAAGCGGACCGCGCCAGTATCTTCAAGTGCGAGCGGGGCGGAGAGGTGGAGGATGCGGACGGCGGGGATGGCGAGACCCGGGATGTCTGGGGGTTTATGGGTGGCGAGTATAACGAGAGACTTAGATAATTGGCGGGATTGCAGGAGGGGGGCGAGCTCCTTGAGAGTGGGGGCTGGGAGCGGCTTTAAACTCGCGTGCAGATATGGAGAAGGAAGGAAGAAGACGTACCTCCGAGAACGAGAATGACGTTCCGCCTCAATAAAGAGGTGGCATTGAGGACGGCATCGACCCTAAGGAACCAAGGCTCGGCCAGCGCGGCGGCAGGCGCACCAGAAAATGGATCGAGCGGAAACCTTGGCTTGAAGACGTCCTTGCGGGAACCAGACGGCCTGCTGGACGAGGCAGCGGCCATAGCGGCGTGGGTGGTGGTGGTGATGAGTAGCGAGACAGAACGTGCGTGCCGGCGGGGGCGCACGAAGGGGGGAGAGGATGAGGGGGGAAAGGAGGAGGGTGGAGAAGAGGATGATGGAGAAGAGGATGGTGAAGGTGCCGAGAAATTGGGCTTGGGCTGGCTGAGGAACGCCCGGTGCGTCATATCGGGCGGCGGGGGGCGCCGGTTCGGCGGTGAAGGATAGCCGCTCATTGAATAGGCGCCGCGCAGCCGCTCTTGTCCTGATCGTGGATCGGACCTCCTCTAAATTCCAGTGGTGTTGCTATAAGTTGAGCCCGGAGGACAACGACGGCCTGCGAGGGAGTCGTCGTAGAAGTGAGGAGGGTACAGGCCGAGGTGTGGCCGCGGGGAGGGAATTATGAACGTGCCACGAGTAGGCATGGCGTAATACGTCTCTCGGTCTGGCTCGGCCCTCTCCCGACACTTTGGCAGAACGCACCAGCCGCCTGATGCCCAGATCTCCCTTCCGCGATCCGAGTTATCGACCTTCCCCTTCCTTTGCCTCGGTCGCCCGTACCCATTCTTCCTCTTCGTCGATGACGACCGCCAGCCACATGTTCACCTTCACGTACACCCTCTTCCCACCCACCGACGAGCACCATCCGAGGCCCCCCGCGACGAGCATTCCTCCAGCTCGTCCCGATCCGTCGCGCCGCACGCATTGCCACAACCACCGTCCCCCCGCCACTGGTGGGGACTAGTGCGCGCGATAAGCGTCGGCCACACACCTATCGCACCAACGTCCGCAGATCACCTCAGAACATCTCCAGAGCTTCCCGTATCCCACCCTCCCGCTTCCCAGGCCGCCCCTCCCAACTCGCAAATTCGCCTACCCCCGATTTGCGTTCGACCGCCCGCGCGCCGATATCAGTGCGCACGCACCTTCCGAACCCCGAGGTCGGGGTCGCCCGCGCACGCCGCAGATACACGCGTCGCACGTCCCAATTGACTCGCCCTGTGAACGCGAACGCCCCGGTCCAGCGGTGGTCGCCAGGTCGCCAGTGCGGTGGCCCTAATCTCGCCCGTGCGCCCGTCGTCTCCCACTGCCTCGGCCGGCTAGGGGCCAAGTTCTGCGCGATGCGAGCGGGAGTGTGTGGATGGTAGTTCGCTGAGTCAAAACAGCCGCTAGCCGCGCGCGAGACGCCCTATATATTTTCCGCCCACAGATATTCCCGACGCTGTCTCCCACAGCATTCTCCCATGGTTGGCTTGCTGGTCGCACACTTGCGTACGCCCTCACTGAATAACCTGAATGTAATGCCGATCGCCGATTCGGCCTTCAGCTAGCGCTCTAACGCCCGCCTTTACAGCGGGAGGCTCGCTGGATGCCGCTCGCTGTCTGTAACGCGTTTTTTGTCGCCGCGGCGACTTCCAACAGGGACACCCCGACAAAAAGCCAAGGACAGGCCGGGGCCGCGACTCGATCGCGCTCCACCCCGGCAATTATACACTTGCCCTCGTTTCCCGATAGGTATCTCGGCCACAGCGCCCTCGTGGCGCTAACCACTTGCCTCTTATGGCAGTATGTGCTTTGTTGCTTAGTTCTTGGCACGTCAAATCACATCGAGAACACTAACAAACGAGGTTCCAAGACCACACGCATCAATTGGTGAGTCTTCACTCCCTATAGCAAGAGTGCAGGGCCTGCTCAACGCCATTTATCATAGGAGACTGAAGCATGTCACCGCCTAACCTACCCCAACCGGTTAGGGCCTGTCTCCCTCACGCCGCGCTCACATCCAAGACCGCAAAGTTGCGCCGACGCCACCCGCCAACGCCAACCGGGACACCCGACATCCCGACCAACCGCCCACACCTGCGCCCTGCGGCGTACCGCCTGCCGCCGGCATTGCAAAATCGGTGGACGTGCAGGGAAGGCACGGGAGACAGGGCGGACCATGCATGCCTCATGCATGCACGCACTTCGGCACCGCATTGAGCATGGAATATTAGAACACGTACTCGTTTGAAAATGCCAAAAGTGCAAACAGGTACGCCGCGCGCTCCGCCCGCGCGTCCACCACCCGGCCGACGCCGGTCTATATATGTAAACGGCGTTGCCTCCACAAACGCACGCACTCGCCGGACCACCTGCACGTACGCCGCGAGGCGTGGCTCTAGGCTGTCGTTGGAGACTACGTGATTGATGTTCTACAGGTGCATCTCCTGCGTTGTTCACTCTTTTCCGTAGAGCAACTTCCGCTCACCCTAACTTCTCTCCCAGGCTCCCACGAGCCTTCCAGACGGAGATACTCGCAAGGCTTGCCCGGGCTTCCATCTCAGGGTGGTTCTCTAGGGAACCGTGCACCCTCGTGAGTGCCCTCATTCGCCTCCGTCGAGTACGCCTTCGCGCCCCATGCATACCAGCCGCGCTTGAAATTGGATTATCTGAATCCCGGGTGCGGAGATAGCTATTCTAGATGAGTATATGCATGGCGCTGATAGACCCTTAGTTCCCAGCCAATGCCGGGCGACTTCGAGTGGAGTTTGAGGATCGCGCCGACGTGGTTTTAGGTTCCTCGAACTCAGGCCCCGACGAACGACGCTCCAGATCTCGGGGCTCGTGGACTTGCGAACGCGAATCTGGCCCTATGCTAGAGCATCTGCAATCCCAAACCCGGCGTCGATTAGGTCTCAGTGGCGTAGCATTTCCCTGCACAGCTGCGGTTGCGACAATGACTTTGGACAGGCCTGCTTGGTAAGTATAGCATCATGAGTGCACGCCGATAGCCGGAACTCCATTCGGACAACAACACGATGGCTTTATCACTCTCCTCGGCGAGGTGGCACTCGGATAGTGAAGTTGAAGTCAACTACCAAATGGGCATTCGTGGCGCCCTTGAAGATCTATCCAAATTCGCTTCGGACGGGGGCAGCACATTGTGCATGTCCAAGCTCACCCACCAGCGGTGATGAGCGGAAGGAGATAACCATATGTATATAGTGCAGAAATAGCAGCTTTGACATTTCACAACATGCAGACTCGCAGCTCGGTATTCTATCGCTACGCTCGCGACATCAGATTCCGACACCGGACCTCCCGGTTCGCCCGCCAGTTCCCAGTCAGGTTCTCACGGGAGTGCTAAGGACGTTGTCGCGCCGATAAGACACGTCGGCCCTATAGCTAGCGTTAGACGAGATAGCATGCTTCAGTGGGTGCTCTTTGATGAACTTAGTGACACCTAACGAGCGTGAGACGAGTAGCTGCATACATCTCACTGAAGCAGTAGATCCACCGTAAATCTCAATTGACTGGAACCTTCTCCACTTAGGCTTGAGCTGCTGGCTGAAAGTCTTTCGGCCATCAAATGTTGCTGTTGCTATCAGTTCCCTTAACGAGTGCTCACTTCCTGACCCGAGCTATTATTGACGTTGTCCCAGGATAGTGTGTGATTCGAAGACTCGATATCATGGTCCTCTCAAGGATTTTGTCGTTGACGTATTGGAGTTTGGCCGAAACCGAACGACGCCCCGGGCCGTCGCTTCAGCGCGCTACACCGATTTTCTGTTCGACTCCTAGCGGCAATGCGGAGTCCAGCGAGATACTGCTGATATCGCCAACAATGTTGTGCACCTTCTGTGCAGCCGAGGCGGCCGGATATGATCAAGAACCCACCATTGCAGCATACCACCGCGGGGCCCGGACATGTGCAACGCAGGCTCGGAGTTGGAGAAGAGGGTACGAGTTACGATGTGCATTATGCGTGATCCGCGAGTATACAGTATTAGAAGGGGAGTTTTGAGTAAGAGACCGGACGCGGGTTGCTGACAGGGTTCGGTGTCTTCCGCCTGTAGTTCTGGGGGAGGAACAGTCAGCACACATATCGTTGATAGCAGCGAACGCGAACGCGCTCCGGCACTGCAGGTTACGTGTACTTCGCCTAGCATAGGAGTATCCACAGAACGAGGAAGAGCAGAGCGCGAAGAGAATGGGAGAGGCCAGTGAACCGGGACTTACTGTGCGGAATCTCTCGATACGCTGCTCCATGTCCTTCATGAGCAGCTTGCGCTCCTTCATACGCTTCTCGAGCGTACGCTCCCACTTGTGGCCCTTGAACATGCGCTTCTTGCCCGCGTACAGCCGTGCACCAATCTCCGCGCCCTTGACTTCCTTCACCTTCATCTCACCCTCCCACTCGACCTCTGCGTCCCACTCTGGTGCTGTTTGCGTCTCTGCCGCAACCTCCGGTTGCGCCTCCGCTGCGACCTCCGTTCGCGCCTCTACCGCACTCTCAACATCCGCCTCCACTTCAGCTGTGCTTGACGACGACGCCATCTGCACATTGGCCGAAACAGTCTTGGCCGCGAGCTCCTGCGTGGATAGCTTGGGGCCCGGAGGAAGGAGGTGCAGCGTGCCGCTCGCCCGTGCGTGCTTGACGAGCTCCGCCTGCCGCCTCAGCGAGTATTTTGGCGGCGCCCAGCGACCGGATTCGGGGTTCTTGCGCGGGAGGAACGGGTTGGGTACTTTTGGGCGCGCAGCCACGGGCTCGACCTTGAGAAGCGCGAGCTCGCGCATGCGGAACTGCTTCACTGCCTGCAGCGCCGCCGACATGGCTCAGGGGATCGACGCGAGGCAAAGAAGAGAGACAAGGGCAGCCTCAATCGAAACGAGGGCGGAGGGGGAAGGGGCTGGCGGTGACGGAGCTGGCGGGCGGGCAAGCGGAAGGAGAGAAGTGAGCTGCTGACATAAGCTATATTTCCCGATATGGGTGTGCCAGCCAGCAGTCAGCCTTGCGTGTAAGTTGAGCTGGCAGTCCGCGCCATCGTCTTTCGTTCGTTCTCCATCCACGCCGTCCTCGGACTGGTCTTCTCCATACGTTATACCTCCCTTTAGTGAGCTGGGTCCTTCTCTGCCCCAGTTTCGACCATGCTGACGACGTGCGCGGCCTAGGTAATTCGTTATGGAGCAGCAGTCCAAGGCCTCGCCGGAAATCCGGAATGTCGTCAACTTCCTACGTAGCAGCGGGGCAGGGATGCACATCCGCGTCGGCATCCTGAACGGAAAGCGCATCGACTACTTCAAAGGTGCGTCCGTGCGCGCCCGCCCTCTCGTCTTGTGCCACCGCGCCGCCCGCCGGCCAGGCCGCTGACCGCCACTCCCTCTCCCGCAGGCAAGGGCGCGATCAAGGCCCTCACCTCGCCCGCGTATTCGAAACTCAAGAACGTCCCCCCGGTCGCGGATGAGGCGGCCGCGCACCAGCTCCTCCTCTCCATGATCCCCTACGCCTTCTTCCTTCGCGTCGAGCGCGGCGCACCCACCGGCTCGTCAGCCAACTCGCCCAAGACGCTCCAGATCACCCAGATGCAGACTTTCGTCCCCACCGACTACTACGCCTGGTTCTACGAGGGTTCCCAGTGGACGACGTACCTCGGCGGCGTCGCTATGGTCGCTGTCATGCTCGCCGGCGTCATGTTCCCCCTCTGGCCACCCGTCATGCGCCTCGGCGTATCATACCTCTCGTTCGGTGTCCTCGGCCTTATCGGCCTTTTCTTCGCCCTCGCCATCGTCCGCCTCATATTCTACATTATCACCGTTGTCGTCGCGAGCCCCGGTATCTGGATATTCCCCAAGCTCTTCGCGGACGTCGGCTTCGTGAGTCTTTGTTATCTCCCCGCGCACATGCGGGTGTCGCGCGGAAGCGGCTGACGCGTTTCCGTCGCACCACAGGTCGAGTCCTTTATTCCGCTGTGGGAGTGGGACCTCCCCAAAAAGAGCAAGAAGAAGCGCAGCGCCAAGTCCGAGAAGGGTCAGGCCGTCGCAAATGGCGATCAGTCTGTAAGCCCTTCACCCCGGATCGAAGAGGTTGCAGACTCTGGAGACTCGCGGCCTGCCAGTCGACAAGCACGCGTAGAGGAGGTCCTGGATGAGGATTCATGAATGATTGTGAGTAGGGGAGGGGGTGTCGGACTATATCACGCTGTATCTATGTGCGACTCTGCTACTCTCATTGGGATATTTTATTACACCACGATCTTCTTCACGAGAGACATCAGACGTCCTGCCCCTGGTTTACGGGTCTGCGGCTTACTTGGGAAGGTAGAGAAGGATGCGGGCAGGCGAGAAATACACGTCACCCAAACCATCCAGGCGTCGGGAGAGCTGACGCAATACAAGAAGCGTGATAGGGTAGATAGAGTGGGGTGATGTCCACACAGGCATAAGGTATATTTTATACAGACAGACCTATGAGAGGTCTGGCATCCGCCGCACGACCTTGCCCTCGTTCTTCACATGCTCCTTCAGCTGATCCAAAACCCGCGAGTCCGACCACCGCGCTGGCGGTGCCTTCTTCTCTGTTGCCCAGTAGTAGATATCCCAGTCCGGTTCGTCCATTAACTGCAACGTTCCGCCCCGCGTCAGCATCAGCCCCTACGTCCCTACATTTCATGCGGGCCCCGCCCCTCCTCCGAAGGCCAGCACCGCGCACGCAGAGCAATGAAAGACATGCGCACCTTATCAAACTCCCTCAGCTCTCCCTCGCTCATCGTCCCTAACCGCTCCGCCGCAAACGTGCTCAGCAGCAAGTCCGACTCGAGCGTGCCCCGCTTCCGGCTCTGGTACACCAAACGCGCGCGCATCCGCTCCACGGTCTCCCCATGACGTTCGAGGGGTTCAGGGGCCGGCGCGTCCGGCGGCGAGGTCGTCTTCGCGACGTGTTCGGGTGTGCCGGGGAGCAGCCACGGGTCCGCGCGGCGGGGGATGGTCGTCGAAAGCGTGCGGCGGGCGGACGCCGCTCGGAGGAGGGTGGCAGATGAGGAGGTGGAAGGCGCGAGCCGGCGAGCTAGTTGGAGCATGCGTGCCGTGGACATGGTGGTGTCCGCAATGTATGGCCGTAGGTATGTATGTGGTGGTGGTGGTGACGGTGTGGAGGCAGGCGCGCTCCGTTAGAGTGTGCGCTTGAGCGGCTAGGCCGAGGCACCGAACATCCGAAGACCAGTCCGGCTGAGAACCCGAACGCACTATTATTTGTATATATTCGCGAGTCTAGGACCGAGTTTACAGGCACAACGAGCGCGGGTATAGCATACAATGAGAAAGTAGACCGCTGAGTGTGAAATCCTAAGAGGGACGACGGATTTAAGACGATTTCGTTTAGCGGAGAATAACAACTTTGACTACCCCCGACCACAGCCAATCTACTCGGTTTTAAGTTAAAAGGACATCCATCGTTTCCAACTCCTCCATGGGTGGGCACCCCCTAGCGAGTGCTTCAGTAGGTCTGTATGTAAGGCGTGTTAATTGTCCGGGCGCAACGAAAGTGCATTCCAGTGGAGTTGTATGACCATCGCCCGTTCCTCCTGAACGCCGCAAGACCGCAGCGAGTAGGGACACGCTAGCATCCTGAGGCGGCTCCGAGTCGATGAATAAGAAAGCGTCAATGGCGTTTAACTCGCGCGCGGCAGTGGGAAGGATGCAGTTAAAGAATATTCTGATCTGGTAGGTGGATGCGGTGGCCTCGTGCACCAAGTTGAACTGCCATTGGTCCGAGTCTCTGTCCACTTCCTCCATAAACGATGTCGGGATGGAGATTGGCGTGCGGAGACAGCCCACCGAGTACTTTGCACGTAACCCACTCTCGCCGCACTGAGCAGAACCAAAGCGGCCATGGGCACTCTCCATCGCTGTTGTGAGCGCTCTCGGTGCCCAACGGAAGCCGGGGAGGCCAAGCTTCGGGCAGGGGAGCAGGGGGAATCGGCGGGGAACTTCTCCGAGCTGGCAGAAAAACTCTTTGAGACGCAGAGGAGCGGCATCTGGGCCCTGGATGTCGAGTAACGCACCTAGGTCGATGGAAGGGAGAAGAGAAGCAATCGTGATAGTCTCGTCTTCGGGATGCGACGTTGTCCTGCAGCGAAGGAGCATGATGATGTCGTCTAGCGTAAATTCGTAAGCATGCGTTAGCTGGGTCTGTCGCTGTCCTCTCTTGCGATCGTCTTGGTGCCACCAGGGCTTTTTGGAGCGGAGGGAGACGCGGGCGGTAAACAGGGGGAGGAATGTGACGTAGTACGAACGGAAGAAATACACGTCGCCTATGAGATCCTTGTCCGCGTCCACGAGCCCATCTGCGAACTCAAACACGAGTGTGCGAGCCAACAGGCCTTCTTGCAACGTCCAGACGCGGCGGACCCACGCTGAGGTGGCGATTCTGAGGATGTTCATCTCCCATGGTTGTTCGCGGGTGCAGAGAGTGCGGATGCTCTGATCAAGAACGACAACCTTGTCTGCCAAACGGTATGTGTCCGCCATAAGCTGAATTGCTTGCCTACGCGACGGTTTGTTGTACGGGACGCACAGAGAGTCCAGCCAAAACGCGCCGCCAGTCTCCGGAAGAAGAGCCGCAGCCAGTAAAGCGAGTCGCCTGACTTGACAGGTCGGCAGACCCGCCTCAGTCATGCTCCCCAGTCCTTCGGCCCACACGTGGGAGAAGGCCACGTACGGTGTATCAGCCGCGCGGTGAACAGTTAGTTGCTTGCCATTATACCGCACGACAGGAATGTCGCCCGAAGAGAGAACTTGTTCGATTGCACCATCGGGGGGCCTGGTTCTTCCCGCCGCGCCACAGGAGCAACTGGGGTCGACGTGGCTGACCTCGTACGATCCCGTATTAGCGATTGTATGGAACCGGCAAATGTCTTTTGTGCACTCCCTGTGTCCCTCCGCTAATTCTTTTGTGAAAGGCCGAAGTCGGAGGAGACCGGATAAGGCGGCCTTGGTAAGGGTGAAAAGGAAATCCTCCGAAACTGTGTTGGGGCACCATCCCATGGAGATTAGTCTTCTCTCACAAGAGACGGTGATTATAAAACTCGAATACCGCGATGGATCATCTATCTGTCGTCCCAGGTCTTCAATTTCCGGAAGGGAGGCCCATAGACTGCTAGCGACGTTGGATAAAATTGTGATGAGGAGCGCTACTGCACAAATGACGCCCTGCACCTTGTCCGGGTGAAAACCAGCACGGAGTCCAACGGAAAGTCCCTTCCTCCCTTCTTCATCGACGGCGGCAAGAGCGCGACTGAGCAGCTTAGCGACGTTTTTGCCCTTGTTGAAGTAGGTAGAAGTACATTCTTGGTCTTTCCAGTACATGAACCACTTGAAGATGAGTTCGAATATGCGTTTTCCCTCGAGCACTTCCGGTCCTGCATGTGAGCTTGGAGACAATAGTCGAGCCTCGGGGATCTTGATCCCGAAGAGGGCCTCGAGGAGGCCGAAAGTCATAGCCCCCACCCATAGGCCGACGTCGTCGTACGCAGTAGTCGCTTTGTCTTCTTGACGCAGGTCTGTGTAGCCGTTCAAGGTGGGGCAAAAAGGGTACCCATCATGAGCCGCCCCAAACCAGGGAATGTCAACTGGGTTTCCGAAGTGTGAACGCAGTATCTCGAACAGGAAGCGGTCTTCTTCCAACACGGGTTGAATTGCCAACGAGGCGAAATTGTCGGTATCTGGCAGAAGATCGTGTCGAAGAGGCTTAGGGGCAGCGTATTGTGTATTTTAGGACGAGTGCTCACCGAGATCCACTGGAGGCGTGTCTCGACCGTACTGCGGCTCGAGAACCCACGGCATTGGAGACCATTTCGCATTTCGACGCAGAGTGCTCTCTTCCCTCCATAAGACGGTGAGTGTGTATAAGAATGCGGTTGCATACATAGTATTCGAACCGATGAGGTAGATGCGTCCGGAGCGGTTACGCACGCTAGATGCGAGGTTGAAACGTTGTTTATGGCGCGAGAGCGACCGGTCCATCGTGGCAAAAAAGAGCATTCCCGAAATGATGAATGAGAGGACGCAATCGAGGGTTGGCTTGTACTCGATCGTTTCTCCGGCATCGGCATCCTGGAGGCAGTATTTGTAGGCAAGTAGGTTGACCAGTTTAGCAAACGAGGGCGGCCATTCTCCGAGAGGGCGTCCCTCCACTGATTCGTAACAGTCATCTTTCAGTGTCGAAAGGGGAAATTCGACTTTAAACGCCTCGAAGGCTTCGCGATAAAGACGGTAATAGGCATGGCTGGTGTCCACGAAGAACTGCAGGTCGATAGGTATGATTGGGGCCCAGGAGAGGACCGACACGTGCTCCTCGGCCGTGAATATCCTCTATCGTCG
Organism: Porogramme epimiltina; assembly: GCA_900155495.1. Classification (NCBI taxonomy): domain Eukaryota; kingdom Fungi; phylum Basidiomycota; class Agaricomycetes; order Polyporales; family Polyporaceae; genus Porogramme; species Porogramme epimiltina. The sequence goes on from FTLJ01000232.1 coordinate 89,257, forward strand.
CAGGTCAGCGAGCTTTCGACCAACCCAGCAGAATGAAAGGACGCATGCATTGGGGGCCACAGGTGTGATGATCCTGAGGGTATATAAGGTGCAATCTCCGTCCCCTTGCATAGTGAGTTTAATGACTGCACGAAAAGGCCAAGAAGGGACAAGGGTAGGGCTAGGATTCAAGGAGGTCCCGGGGCGTAATGATACGATAGGAGAGGGAGGCGCAAGCCCAAGAACGAGCCCTCGGCGGAGCTCTGATATCTCTTCCTAAGGAGCGAGCTAAATCCGCTAGACGCGCCTGGTTTCATTGGGAGGGCAGTACATTCTTAAGAACTTACTGTCATCCATCCATTTACACCTTCTAGGAACTTGTCCCTGCGCACAGGCTACAAAACCGTGCCAATGTCTGGAAGGCAGTGCTAGTCGTTCGGTCTACGCGGGCTGCGAGTTAACAGGGATATGGTCCACGTGTGGGTAAGGAAGACTTACGAGAATCTCATTGAGGAGTGGGAAAGATTGCGGTGCTCGCGGGAGTCCCCAGCACACAAACCGCGCATGATGGACGCGCGAACCAAGTAGTGATTCTTACTAGGCGCCCATGCAACTCGTCTTATCCCCCGCGCGCGACCTCAATATATTACTACAGTATAAGCCTAGGAGGTGGTGCTAGAAACGGTACATTGCGCAATGCCCAGAGTCAGTCATACGAGATCTATGCCCCTCCACGCGCATCCCAAGACCCGGAAAAATCGAACGTATTAGAATTGCACCCAGCAGAGCCTATTCGCGTAGTAGCCGTCGAGAAAGCGACTGACAGGCGATGCACGAGGACCAGGAGTACGACAAGACGAGGACGATGGATGACATTGAGAGTACAGGGGTGAGAGGCACAGGGAGGGAGTCGATACGTATACGTTATACTTGGGATATGCGTAACATGTACGGGTGAAGGGGTGGGCAGTTAAAAGAAGGAGGGTCGTAGTATTTATATAAAACACATGGCGTGCGTGCACGCGAGAAGGCGGGGAAGGGGAAAGGAATAGATACGAGGAACAAAAGAAGCGGCCGGCAGAACGAGCGAGCGCGAGAGCGACTAAACATTGTGACGAGGGTAGGCGGTCATGCGTCGGGCGTGTCGAGAGGGGGGCTACAGCAACGGAAACGAACCGGGAGGTAAAGAGCGAATGGGGGTGGGTGAAAAGTGGGGAGCAATGGAAACGAAACCTAGCATAACCAACACGTATGCAGTGTGCACCGATGATGTCCGAGGGTACGTGCGTAAGGTATGGCGTCGCCGTCTTGGTCGATGATGATGAGGATGATGATTTTGCAGCAGCTTCCGCCTCCGCCCTTTGGTCTCCTCACCGCCGCCTCGTCCGTCTCCTGATCGACCGACGAGCATTACTCCTCCTCCAGTCCACTCCGTCTCTCCGTCGTCGTCGTGGCGTCGCGCCGGATCGTGTTCACCGCCCCACCTACCCCGCACTGGACGTCTTGATGGCTCTCGTTCTCCGGCGGGCCCCACGCGACCCATTACGTCGGGCGACCGATGGCCCGCGAACTGATCTGATAGCAAGAGACCATGTATATCCACACAACAGCCAAACGCGGTGACGGCATCCATACACGATGGCGAATACCAGCGGGGGTAGGGGGGTGAGGGGACGAGAGGGGAGGAAAGGGAGGAAAGATGCGTCTGTGACATGACGGCGACGAGATGGAGTGATAAGTACTGACGGTGTAAGGTCCTCAGCCCATCTTGTTCGCATCCTTCTTCTTCTGTTTGCGAGGAGGCGTCACTGGGCGGCCCATATTTACACCACCGTACGGATACTTTGCCTTCTTCTCGGCCGGCTTGAGAATCTGGAGAGTGAATGCCACCATGTTAGCCCCTCCTTCTCACAGCGACCTAAATGCGGATACTTGCCTGGAAGGAGCATAACAGAGTCTCGTCGACGCTCATCATGGCGCCCGCATTGTCGAACTCGCCACAGTAGTTTGGCGCGGAGAATAAGGTGACCAGGTGCCGCTTCGCGAAGAACTCATATCCGTCTTCGACGACCTGTCGCACGAGCACGAGGATGGGCGGCAGTCAGCATCACGGCCGTTCGGCCGTGGGGCATGAGGTGAGACGTGAAGTGAGGCCACGCACCTGATGCGCTCGGCAAATCAGGTCCATATCATGCTTCTGCAGGAACCTCGACACTACGTCCGGACCAAACGTGAACGACACTCCTCTGTCGTTCTCCGACCATCCGGTGATGTCCTTGTCGGGGTCTGACCAGAGCAAGTCGCACAGAAGGCCTGACCCACGCAGCGATCACCGTGGTGTCAGCACGCCACGGACGCATTATCAGTCAGCAGGAACGGCGCACCAGTGTCGGGAACATCCGTCGGCCTCATTACTCTCCTGATTTGCTCCATCGACTGCAAATCGGGCGAAAGACCACCATGCATTGTGAATATCTTCTCATCGATGATGGCCGCAATTGGCAGGCAGTTGAAGCAGTCGGTGAACGTCTTCCACAGCTTGATGTTGTACCGGCGCTTGCCTAGCGTCCCGCACCACCACCGCCATCACCGACGGGTGCGAGGAGTGACACGAGGTGCAACGCGGTGATGCACGCGGGCCGGGGAGGGAAGGCCGGGTTTTGCGGGGAGAATGGGAACGAGGGGGAGGATGCCATCATGGCGTCAGATGGATGAGCAGTTGTGTGGGGTGAACGGAGTGAGTCATAGCTGGCAGAGTCATAGCTGGGAGATACGCACATTCGTCGTAGAACCCGTAGATTCTGTTGATACTCGCGCATTCGTGGTTCCCGCGGAGGACGAAGAAGTTCTCGGGATACTTGATCTTGTATGCGAGAAGGAGGCAGATCGTCTCGAGACTCTGTTTCCCGCGATCCACGTAGTCGCCGAGGAAGAGGTAGTTCGCCTCGGGAGGGAAGCCGCCGTACTCGAACAGCCGGAGCAGGTCGTAGTATTGCCCGTGAATGTCACCTGGACGCGCACCAGCATGAGTGGAGGGGGCGTGGCGGGGGGCGATGGAGGCAAGAGAGCCGGAAAGACGAGTACACACCGCATATCTTGATGGGGGCCTCGAGCTCGAGGAGGATGGGCTGGTTGATAAAAATCTCGCGCGCTTTGGTGCACAGATACTTGATCTCGTACTCCTGGAGCTGCACGGGCTTTCCGGGGCGGTTACCGCGCACTGAAGACAGTCAGCGTCGGCGCGGGGTAAGCCCGTTCGGGCGCACCAGCGCATCGGGTGCTCACCTTCGAGGAGGCGGTCGATGACCGAGTCCAAGTCGATCTCCGTCGTTGTGTCCGCCATGTCTAGGGCAACACTGTGTCAGAGGGGGCGAGGTGGTCGTCAAGCAGGTCGTCGGGGTCGGGGGCGGGTCGTGAGGCGGGTCCGAGGAGGTGAACGGGCGAGAACAAGGACGATTAGGCGCTTTTGGCCTGGGCTTTTTCTGGGCGGGGCGTCACCACCCGGGGCTGGAGGCGGGGGGCGGTGGATGCGGGGGAGAACGTCGGCGGCGGTGTGCGTGCGCTGTCAGCCGGCTGAACGTAGGGCGAAAATTGGTACGGGAGCTCGACGCGGCGGAAGATAACGAGCGGTCGGATGATGCTTGCTCGGCGTCCCTCGTGGGCTCCGCGCCACTGCACCAGCGCTGAGTCCCGGCGGAGCCCGTCGGACTCCCAATATCCCCCGCTCTTCCCCGCACGCCTCCCCCTTTCGTCGTCGCGAGATCGGTCGCCGCGCAAATCGCGCTGAGGCTTCCAGCCCCATGCATCCCTTCTCCGAAGCCATCGTCCCCACCGGGCTCCATGCTCGAGCTCGACATTCGGTCCGCAGTGCATGTGGCGAATTATAGCTTTACAAGTACTGCCTACTCTACATCTGGGAGCATAGCAACACAAATAACGAAAGGGGAACGTGCGAGAGATGCGGTGAACAATCCGAATGCAAGTGTATCGAGCGTGTGTCATAAGGCTGTTATAAACGGGAAAGCGATGCGGGATCTACAGGGAGACTTGTAACCGGAATACAGCTGGTGGTACATGGAATGGTCCTATTATGCAGGAAATAAGTAGCAGAGATTAGCGTGTACGGGGTCGTGCATTCATGACGTCGCGGCCTCAGGTCGCCGCGGGCGCCGTCTTCGTCGTCTGCGGACAGTTGGTGAGCATCGAAGAGAAGGACGTCTCCATTGCCCAACACGCACCTTGGGAATATCGGCCCCTTTGGCATAGGGCGCTCGTCGAGATCAAGAGCAACGTTTGTGCCCATTTGGATGCCCTGGAGAGGGACACATGTTAGTCCGTTGTCATCGTACCAGACCCGCGAGCATGACAGATGCCGAACAGATCGCCGGGTCAGCAGCCCCTTTCGTCCCCAAAAGAAAGGGGCATGGTGCGCGATGTCGATCGCGTCCGGAGATTAGCATTGAAGGCAGAAGCCATATCCGAGGGACGGCCCCTCGAACAGGGTCTCCGCCTGTATGCGCGCTGAACGCGATTCAATCGACCCGTTTCCGCATTCGCGCCGCATTTCAGCCGCGTGCGGGCTCTGGCGGGGGCGAGCGACACTAGCACATACGAATGGGAGCTGCACTACTCACCTCGATCCACTCAACGACCGAAGTGACGTCCGTCGCCTGCAGCAGGAACTGCTCGCCCTCCATCCTCACCCGGACGACGTTCTTCCGCTTCTGGTAGTCGCTCGCGAGTCCGCTCTCCGCGTTCTGCAGCGAGTACTGCCGGAGGAGGTCCTTGGCCTCCGGCATGAAGGGCGCGTCCTTGCCGCATTCCTTCCCCTTCCCCTCCCTCCCCTGCCCCCGCTCGCGCTCCTTCCCCTTGTCTCCACGCCCCTCCAGGTGCGACAGGAGCCGGCTCCGCGAGAAGCGGGACACGCCCTCGGTCGACGAGGTCATCGATGACGCCGACGAAGCCGACGGCGGCGTCGGGGGCACCGTAAGCCCCGTCGACGCGGACCGCCCCGAAGCGAACGTAGACGCCGAAGTTGAAGTCGAGCTGCTTGCGTGCGTGCTCGCCGAGGAAATTGACGGCCGCGACGCGCCAAGCACGTCGAACGAGTGCCTCCCAGCTGCGGGCGGTGTGCTCAAGGGTGGCCGTGAACCTTCCTGGCGCGCGTCCATGCTGCGCCGCGACGCCGTCGGGGCGCCGCTCATCACCTCGAGCCGCCCGAGGCTCTTCGAGCGCTGCTTCCTCAGGAAGCGCGAGGCGATCCCGAGCCTCGAGCGCGAGAGCGAGGGCACCGGAGACGGCTCGCGTGACGGCCGCGGAGAGGCGGAAGCGGATACCGGGGGAGGCGGGAGGGGCTCCGGGGGCTCTTCGACGATCTTGGGTATGCGTTCCGTAGGCTCCTCTTCGTGCTGGCGGGCGTTGGTCGGGGACTGCCTTGTGGCTGCGGTGGTACTGATAGATGTGACGTCGCCCACACCGACCTTGCTCTCCCACCAATGCTCGATCGCGCTGACCCCAGCCGCCTCCGGCGGACAGCGATACACGCGGAGCGCAGTGCCTTCGAGTACGCAGTACACGCGCCGCCACTTGCGATCTTTGGCTTGGACGCCCGGCCTGACAAACTCCATCTTGCGCGGCATAGGTCCTGCGAAAAAGATGGCGTTCGAGTACCGAGGGAGCTCTTCGCGGCCCTCGTCTTCGTGCGGAGGCTGGTATGCTGGCACTTTACTGTGTCGACTGAAGACGGGGTCGGGGTATGGTGGCGGGTCTGAAGAAGGCTCGTAGACTTGTAATGATCGTCTTCGCTTAAGCATTGGAGATTGTATGACGTCGTCTGGGCTGTCGGATGGAGGCAGCTGCTCTGCAGGGGCCGCCACCTCTATGGTCTGAAGCTTCTTTGTCGGAGCACCTCCAAGCTTGGGGGTCACGATTTTATTCTTCCCCTTGCGCGTCATGGCGTCGAGGTCGATCATGCTTTTCGACGCATGGTGGTATAGCGTAGGCCGCGGAGAATCGACCGGAGTGGCGGGCATGGGGATAATGCGAGGTAGCTGTATGCGGTCCAGTCCTCGCAACATGCTGTTGGGCCGGAAGTCGATGGGGCGGGGTGTACGCATAGGGGAGAAGGGGGGCTCGAGAGGTTTTGAGTTGAAGTAGTCGATAGAAGGGTTAGGGGAAGGGGACACGTGTGGCGTTCCTTGTAAACCAGCGTCACCAAAGAAGACGCTGAAACCGGAGGTGTCAACCGGGGGCAGAGACGCAAAGCGCGAAGGACCGGCAGAAGATGGGCCAGCGGAGGATAGTCCAATATAAGACGCAGCGCTTCGGGGGCCAGGGTCGTAATCGTCCTCGTCACCGCTTCCGTCCGACTCCCCTTCCCGCCCGGGGCTTCCCGTCGGCTCGTCTCCGTCTCCGTCTTCGTCTTCATCCTCTTCCTCCAGACTCGAGTTGTCGTGTGTCGCTTCCTGATCCGCTTCGCTCGGTCCCTGCCTCGGGAGCGCCGGAAGGCTCCGCAGCGGAGCTGTCGGCCGAGTGGGGCGAACGGGCTGGGTCGGTGTTGGTGGAGGTAATAATGGGAGATTGAGGATTGGCATCGGAGGCTGTCGGGTACGAATGGAAGGGGTCAGGCGTACGCTTCCTCCCGCTGTGATTTGCGCCATCAGGGGTGGAGGAAGGGTGGCGAGCCGAGGGGGGATAGCCCGCCTGCCCATAGTTGCGGATGAGGAGGCAATACCATTGATCAGCTCCGCACTAATTGGCGACCTCGAGGGAAGTGTGTATGAGCGGGGGCTTGAGGGGGTGGAAGGTAACTTGGCTAGCGTCGGGGTAGTAGCATCAAGGGTAGGGGGAAGACCTTCGAGATGTCGCGGAGGAGAGGAGCGCCACGGGGCATCTAAGACTTGACCGGGACGAGTCGATTGTGGTGGACTCCGGAGAGTGAGATGACATGATGGTTCCTCGTCCGAGTCTCTATCTTGATCGAAAGAGTGGTGTGCGCGCACCTCGACTTTGGTCAAAGCAGTAGAGCCCAGGTCCATTGACCGTGCTGACCTCCCGTACGCTGGGAGTCCACTGCTCTCGCCCTTGCTCTCGCCTTTTCGACGACTTGGGCGAAGCTGGGATAGATTCTTCCAGAGCCTACTAGTCCGCGTCTGTGGCTCTCAATTATAGCGAGCCGCTCCTATCGTGTTGGGCGAGTTGCTCACCAGCAAGTGAAGCCGGGCTTCCCGAGTCTCTGTTGGTGGAGGGTGCACTGTAGACATGCGAGAATAGTGAGAGGGGGGTTGCGTAATGGTGGGTTAAAGAGAGGAAGGTTAGACGACGCACACGATGATACAAGGGTGGAGGAGGTCTCGCTAGAACCCGACCGGCGTTGGGTCGAGATTACGCTCCAAACATTAGTCGAGATCTATCGCCCGGGGGCGGAAAAACGGAGATCCAAACTGGTGGGGTGCCGCTAAGGGCCGAGCCTCTCTTAGCGTCGGCATCCGGGATCCGAGTACACTCCGATTAACTCCGCCCCGAAGACGGACACCGAGTGACGAAGAGAGGTTAGATCAATGACGTCGACTGCCGCCAACCAGTGTCGCCCGAGGGGTGCGCAGCAGACCCACATCCTCAAGACATTTCTTTCTGACCATTACTATGCAAATTTTTGTATAGAGGGGCCAATATATACATCTCTAGTCCCTATGTGCGTCCTTCCAACAGAATACCAGGGAGCAATTGGAAGTCGCGTGCCATTGCTCGATCGTACCCGCCTTCCTAAGCATTGCGTCAGTGGCGGCCCACGGGTACGACGGGTATACCCCGCAATCACGCGCTAGCAGTCCCCCCGCCCGAACACGCGCAAAGATCGAAGTAAGACATCCGAAGTACGCAGTTATTCTGTATCGGATATCCGGATTGACGGCATGATGGTAATGATCAGTTGTAGGCATTCCTCGGCCTGCAGACAGAGGCCGGAGGATAGTGAAGGTTGGGGGGAATCCCTACAGAGATCAGAATGGATCCACGTGTAGGGCTAAGCACTTGCCTAGTCCAATATTAGTTGACTGCAATGACATCCGGCGGCGTTCGTAGGTTCCATCTTCCGACCCCCACGGCCGGTTCGCTTTCCCTGGCACCAATGCAATTCCAGCGGTAGAGTATAGTTACTTCCTCATGACTTTGACAACTTGTCGTTTCAGCTCTCGATCTTATCCCTAGCGGAAGCGCAGAAAGACAGTTACCATACTCCGATGATGTTCATGACTCGGTTTGAACCCGACAAAGTGCTTCAGGGGTTTCGCCCTGTCTGGGTAGCCTGGTATTGTCATGTTTAGGTCGAGGTGTATGCATTAATGGGGTAGTGGTAACCTGGGTCGTTGCCATCGACCCGCCGGGGGTTCGATTCCCCCTTAATGCAGGCACGTTCTTTTTTGCGAGACATGATGCGGGGAAATGATGCCGAGGGTGGTGTTGCCGTCGCCCTGACCTTAGGGGCGCGTTTGTTCGCGTAACTCTCCTCTCGACTTTCATCTGGGCTGCTGGCTTTCACGTTCCAGACACTCTCAACGCTCTCTCACCTCACCTGTCTCTACCCATCATGACCTTCAGGCTCTCCGCCGCCCTCGTCCTCTCTCTCCTCGCCTCTCTCTCCGCCGTTTCCGCTCAACAGACATGGTGTGCTACTTTCCTGCTCTTCCGACCCAGCCGACTCGCTAGACACTCGCCTTCTACAGTAACGCCACCTCCCTGTGCGGCGAGTCCGCTCCATGCTGCAGTGAGTACCTTCTACTGCTGTTCCGACTAATCCCGCCGTATTCATAGGATCTTGCTTCACAGGTGAATTCGGTTTCTGCGGCGAGGCCGACGTGAGTCCACTTTCCGACAAGTGTGCCTAAACGAAGACGCGTCCTAACGTCTAACATACAGTTCTGCTTGGGTGGCTGCAACCCCCTTGCGTCTGCCTCCCTCACGTCCTGCATGCCAGAGCCTGTCTGCCAGAACGCCAACGTGAGTGTCCTCTTCTGCTCTTCGTCCCCTTTCCCTACACACCCTTCGCAACTCCACATGCGGTGTTGAGGCGCGGAACGATGAACGCAAGCGGCGTCCTGTGATCCATCAGCGGGTCGTTCTCCGATGCATCGCCCTTTGGTCATCAGGCTGCCCGTGCGTCCTCATTGAAACGCGGAGAGTGTTGGGCTTCGCTGCCTGTGTTCGACGGGTTGCATCTCCGATTACTTGAGTTGTGATCACGGGTTTCGTGCAGCGGTGGCCGCCGTGAGACCCTCCAGAACGTGGCGTTTCGGCTTGCGTTCGGATGCAACCAGCTCTGCGCGGCGGTGGCAACGCCGACGGAGAGGAGTTACGTAGACCGACGGGACTCGACCGCTCGGCGTTCTGGTCCCTTGGTCTGTGCCTTCCAAGATGTGCCTTTCTTGTGCACGAGTGCGGCCGAGATTTGCTTAGCACCTTCTCCGCACTTTACAACATTTTGCACCGCTTTTACGCGCCACTGAGGTCACCATGCGCGTGGGAATAGGGCACGGGAAGTGCAACTTCTACCTTTGTAGTTCACATTTAATGCGGAGGTTAGAATTGGCGGTTCGATGCCCGGTTCCGTGTTCGGCTCCATCCACAAGTTCCCTGTCACCCTACTGATACATTTTGACTCACACGGAATACATAGCATACATTCACCGACTTCTCGCGCATCCTCACCAACGCGACGTATTTCGATGGCAACGCAACGAAGTACGACTGGGTAGTCAACTCGGGCAATGTTATCAACTCCACTGCCGGCGAGCTCGCCTTGACGCTTACCGAGACCAACGGGGGTACTCGCATCTCGTCGACCCGCTACGTGCACTACGGGACCATCACGGCTAGGCGTATGTATTCCGAAATTTACGAGGTGTGTCTGAGCTGACCAGGACAACAGTGAAGACCGGTCGCTGGAGTGGTGTTGTGACCGCCTTCATCACGATGTCCGATATCAAGGATGAGATCGATTGGGAGTTTCCCGGTGACCAAACTACTGAGGGCCAATCGAACTACTTCTGGCAGGGTGTCATCCGTCAGTAGCTTGATTAGTGGCCTCTCTGGTGGGCCCACCCCAACTAACATCTTGGTTCTATAGCGCAGAACAGGGACGGTGCGACTCACGGGAACCTCTCCGATACGTTTAGCAACTTCCACGACTTCACGGTAAGGAGACTATCTACATCATCGATTCGCTCTGACTAACACGTGTTCTGTGCAGATCGACTGGCAGCAGGACACCCTGACCTGGCTCATTGACGGTCAAACCGTGCGCACTCTCAAACGTTCCGACGTCACCGACTCGACCGGCGTCTCCCGCTACCCCTCCACCCCGTCCCGCGTGCAGCTGAGGTACGTTGATCCCCGCGCCAGTGTCCGCCTACCCTCAGGACTCACGTCCCACGCAGCATCTGGCCCGCGGGCGTCAACTCCTCCGGGCAGGGCACCATTGACTGGGCCGGCGGGCTCATCAACTGGAACGACCCGGACTACCTGGCCGCGGGCCACTTCTACGCCATCGTCGACTCGGTCTCCGTCACCTGCGCCGACTCCACGACAAACCCCGCTGACGCCCAGTCGTACGTCTATGGCGGCAACACGTCCTCGTTCACACCCACCATCGACGTCACGAACGAGACGACCGTTAGCGGCGCCGCGTCGCTCCGCGCGCTCGCGGCCGGCAACGGCCTCTGGACCGCGCTCGTCGCGAGCGCGGCCATGGCCCTCGGCGCGGTCCTCGTCTGAGCGGATGGCGTGGGTACTAGTATCTAGGATCGGATCTACCTTCTAGGATAATCGTCGCATGTTCTGTCGGATGGCTGGATCGGTTGTGTATGCGTGCGCTGGCGGGCTCTGGAGCACTACTACTTACTATGTTCATGAACACCTTGGTGGTGCTGACACATGTGGAGCTCGGGTGTACGTAGCCCGTCTCAATACATACCCTTGCATACCCCTCTTCCATACACGTCCTGTGAATGTTGTTGTCGGCATTGCTAACCTGTACGTGTTACGTGCGCGTACGATACCCGGTCGGCGGGAATGGAATAAATTAGTGTCAACACTGCTGTACATGGTGGACGATCACGAGCACTACTAGAGTATGTATGAGCGTAGTACAACGATAGCGAACGATCTTGCGTCTAGTTGCATAACGATGAGGATTGCGACGAAGGAGAAACATATATCCAGAAAGAAAGAGAAGAAACCGTCCTAGCTCATCATGGCTGCCCGCTGCGCGGACTCCGCGGCGGCTCCTCCATATCCACCAGGACCCCACTGTCGTCCCCAGCCTCGAACTCTTCGTCCTCGCGCCATTCCTCGATCAGGTCCTTCGTTTCCTGCACGAGCGCCTCCACCGCCTCCCCGCGCGACCAAGCCCGCACAAGCCCCTCCGCGTCCGCCTCGCCCAGCACGATCTCCCCGAAGCTCGCGGCCGAGTCAACAGAGGAGACCGCCGCAAGGGGCAGGAGCGGGTACCCCAGCAGTGCCTGCGCGACACGCACGCGCCGGAGCGTCGCGCGTACGAGCACGGGCGACTCCACGAGCATGTCCTTGGCGAGCGCGAGCGCGGTGCGCCCCGCGCCCAGCCCCCCGCCGCGCCGCCCGCTCGGCGAGAACGAGCGCGGCGCACCGCCGCCTCCGCCCCCGCCGAAGAGGTCGCGGGAGCCGGACGGGGAGAGCGGCCTGACGGGCCCGAGGTGGACGATCTTGGGGCCAGACTCGCGCGCAGCGCGGCGCGAGGGCGTGAGCGGGCTCGGGAGGAGCGCGTACCCCGCCTGCCGCACCGTGCCGTCGTCAGTCGCAAGTGTGGGCCCGGCACGCCGCGGGGTCGAGGTCGTCGCGGAGGGGGTGGGGAGGTGCGCGCCGAATTCGTCAAACGTGGGGAACGTGGCGGAGGCGAAGAGGGCGGAGGTGCGCGGAGTCGAGGTGGCGCTGGAGGGTTCGCCAGAGCCCAGGAAGCTGCGGCGCGGCTTGGAGAAGACATTGGACACGGGGCGACTGCGGGGACGAGCGGGGCTTGGTGGGTAGATTGGGGTCGCTGTGCCGCTCATAGTGGAACCACCAGTTGAGGTAAGTTCTTGGTGGAGGAGAGCGACCTTCTCTTGGACGAACACACGCATCTGAAGGGCAAGCGGGTTGCGCCGAAGGCAGAGCCACTCGATGGTGGACCAAGTCATGTAGTCAATGATGCGTGGCCGTCGTTGGTGTCGTGAGTGTATGGATGGTCGTGAGATAGAAGGCGTGAGGAAAGGATTGTCGTCGGGCCCGAGGTTGAATGCGCTATTCTTTGGAGAATGTGTCGGAGATGGGGGCTCGGAATAGCCACCTCGGGAGGGGATAGCGAAGCCCGCGTCTCCCTCTGCAAGCGCACCTCGCAAAACAGCACCAATCTCGTTCCAAATACCAGGGAGGATACCCGATATGTCCTGTTCTGCCCGAGTGATGATCACCTTCAAGATCTGCAGTGCGACCACAAGCCCCATCGCAGGTTTCGGGTTAATCGTCATGGTTGATGTCCGACTATCTGTGGACTTGCGACGTTCAAGGGGTGGAACTGCCGTTTTCGACTCCGGCCGAACGAAGTCGGCGCGCTGAATGACGCTGAGCACATGTGCCAGGAGACGCAACCACGCCTTCGAATAGATCTCCCTGCGCCATTTCTCCGCCCATTGGCTGTCGTTGGCGATTTCGACCGAGGTCTTCATCCGTAGCACGAATGGTAGGACCACACCCGAGAGGAATTCGTAAGTTGGCTCACGCTTCTCCAGTTCCGCGACGACGTCCGCACCGACAGCGAGAAGTGAACGATCCAACAGGTTGAGGAGGCTACCTCGAATGGCCAATGCCCATAGCAGGTTCTCTGATGCGGCCACTTCGCATGCCTCGAGCCCAGCGCTGCAGTACTGGGCGACGAGGACCTGGGCGAATGCTGGCTGGTTGGCGAAGACCGTGTCTGACGCGAGGGCCGCGACGACATCGAAGACGCCGGAGAAGTCGACTGTGGCGGAGTACGAAGAGATGATCGGAGCCACGTCGGAGAGCACCGTTATGACTTCTTTCAGCTCCGGTTTGGTGGAGCGTAGGAGCACTGCCCGCATGTAATTCGCAAGGAAGGTGGCCACCTGCGGAACGCTGGAACGGGAGTCCTTGAGAATCACTTTGACCATCTCCAGCGTGCGCTGAGAGGCATTGGATGAAAGCTGGCCACCCTCCCTGGTGAATCCCACGACGAGCGTAAGGAAGTCTAGGCGCATAGCGAGAAGCTCCGAAGGAATAGAAGCTTGTGAGATGCTGGCTTGGCTCAGCCCAGCTTGAGAAACGGCGTTGGTACCCAGTTCATCGACCTGAGAGGCGCTTTCGGAGGTCTTCACCTTCGCTACCCCCTTGTTCAGAAGAATACCCCCCAGAGCATTGATACCATCCCGAAGGACGGTGCGCGAGGATGTGGACGCGTGGTAGAGATGTGGGGCCATGAACATCAAGAAGCGGAGGAATTGTTGCGCACGAAGGATAGTAGGGTTGTGGGCGATGACGGTGAGGAACAATCGCACGAGGTCGTCCATGCCAAGCCTCTTGCTGTCGAACTCATCGGGAACGTCGACCGTGAGCTGGTTCTTGTCCTGCGTATTTCGGTGAACGGAGGCCAAGAATGCCTGAGGGACCTTCTCCGCGATAGTGACCATGATCGCCTCCTGCTCCTCAACCTTGGTGAGCGCGCTAATGCCGACAACTTCCGGGTGAGTAAGGGGAGCAGTGCTCATAAGGGTGGAAAGCAGGGAGAAAATGTCTCGGCAGATTTCAGGCCCATCGACGCCAGGTAAAGCAACAACATTCGACATGACGTCACAAGTTTGAAAGATGAAGGATTCTTGGTGTAGGGCGAAGAACCGGTTTACGGCGAACTCAATGATGGCCCGGATACTGGGATGCGACTTCGCCTCGCAATAGACCTTTACGACGGCAGGCATGAACATAGTGTATCCTCCACCGGACGTGAAGAGACGCCTAAAGCGGGTGCTGGCCACCAGATAGTCTGAATTGACGTTCAGTAGACGGCACACTCATGAAAATGTTCCAACTCACTGAGGATGGCTTGCGCAACTATCCCAACGTCGTCGCCGTGAGCGAGGAGGATACGATTGAGGCCATCCAGGAGCATCGACAACTCTTCACGGTCGTTCAAATGCCGCGACATCGATCGGAAGACCTGATGTAGCAGTAGCAAGTGACTCCTAGCGAGCGTTAGGGACAACGCCGTCAGAGCTGCGTTAGGAGGAGCATGAGGCGGTCCTTGGGCGGGGATGTATGCTGTTAGGGGGATGGAATTCTGATAGCGATCGTCGAAGTTCACAGGGAGTGCTAGGGCAGCGAGGTTCTTGCGATACACTTTCACGTCTTGCGCGTTCCGGCGGAGCATGTTGAGTAAGAAGAGATTTTGGGCTGTACGGACCATCGTAACCCAAACCACGGGAGCTGGGAGGGAGCTGAAAGGGTCGTAGTTGGCCTCTAGAGACTGTGGAAACATAGGCCCAGGCTGAGGGGGATCTTGCCACCAAAGTGATCCGGAAGGAAGGAGTAACATGTCGACCTTGGCGCGACGGATATCACGCATCGCCATTTTGCTAACTTGCGGAACCAGTTTTGCGATCATAGGCGCGGCGTATCCATATCCGAAGAGTGTGTTTCTGGCTTCAGAATCCTTCATCCCGCCCTTCAAGAAGCCTACGACATGGTTGAGCACATGGTGGGCAACTCCTGGGGGTAGGATGTGCTCGCTGTGGAGGAGGTTCCGCAGAGTGGTGATGGCGGAGATGACTTCTGAGGGATCTCCAGAGAGTTGGCTGAAAACTGAGCGAGACAGGATAGGAGGGTCGTCGCGCATAAAGTCGAGGATCAGCGTCTTCGCGGTGTTGGCAACGACAAAGTCGCTGTCTTTGATCATCGCTGCTAACCGGGGGAACAACTCCACCATTGTGGACACGAAGACTGGTCGTCGCTTGGCTCGCGTATGGGTTCCTACGCTGGAGTCTTTCCTGCCGAGCGGCGATTCCCGTGGGGATCTCGACGGTGACGGTTCCGGGCTAGGGCTCGGGCTAGGAGAGTCGAGGAAGTTCAAATCCGAATCCAGGGAGGTATTCAACGAATCCAGCTGCTGAGTAGGAAGACGCGACATAGGAGTCTTCATCCATTCTGTCTTCGGGTCCATCTCCCCGCGCTCCTCTGCCCACCCAACTTCTGACAACCTCCGACGGAGCTCCAAGGGCAGCACATGGCCCTTGCTATCCTTGAAGTCGTTAGGGTCCTCTTCGATTTCGAAAGCACTCGCGCCGATGTCTGTCGGTACAAACTGGATAGGCGGCCGGGTGAGCCTGAAAGGACGACGGTATGTTCGGTCGGTAATGACATCTTGTGAGAGGAGCTGGTATCGCCAACTGGCCATGGTTGCTACGCGCTGGATAGCTTTCCGACGTATCGATACATCCTGGCTGCATTGCGGCGCTGGATCAGACTCTACTTCTCCGTGCGGGATACGAATCGGCACACCTGGAGAAGTCTCGCATGATCAACCCCGAGAACTCATCCGGTATCCTCTCCGCACATTGCATGACAAGGAAGCAGGTCTGCGCTTAAGAGTCAGGTATAGCGCAGGGGTATGGATCACTAGTGCTTACTGGAGCAATTACATGCGAGGCGTTGTGGTCCAGATGTCGGTACCAGAGAATAGGGCCCAGTTGTATGTAATCGTTAGGCTGAAGTAGCCCAGAGACAGTCACCAGTAGTTCAAGAGCGGTGCTGACTTTCTTGTCAACAAGGGAGCGAAGAAGCATGAACCGGTCGTCGAATACATCCAATCCGATATCCGCAGACCCGGTTTGAGACGAGAACTTTGAATGCTGGCGGTCCTGACTTGAAGAAGCGACAACTGTCCTGCGCTAGTAAAGATGACGTCAGGAATAAACCCACAACAGGTAAACAAAATTGCGCGTTCACCTTATTGCCCCCAATCAGGCCAGCCTTAGCTTGCTGGTACAAGGCAGTTAGCTTGTCCAAGGTGTTCTCGGCTTCATCTTCGCCCAGACCTTCGTCGGGATCGGTATCGGCATCAAACAGGTATGATGACGTCCAGCTCACTACCGAGGGTAGCCACGAAGCACTAGTAGAAGGCTATTTAGTACTGGGCTCCATGCCGAAGCGAAACCACACACCCTTTCAGGGATCGTGTAAGCAGCCTGCACTCGCGAAACAGAGCGCAGAACAGCAGTCGTTGAGACGCCGGAATGAGGGTGTGTCTCTCCTGAGAGGAGCAGGATATCAGAGCGAGCGCTAGCGAGTGAAAGTGCGTACAGACCTTGGCTTCAAGCAACATGCCGAGCTTTGCCTCCAACGTCATAGAAAACTTCACTGCCACGGAATGCTGCCCATGGGACATCGTTAACTCTTCATCGACTGCTGGTGAATCGAATGGCCGCTCACCGAGGACACATCCTTCGACTGCCGCACCCTCTTCATGTGCTGTATCAGCTCCACTAGGATCGTCATCTGCCCGTATCGCGCCTTCCCCTTCGCCAGCTCAGGCACCGAGCCCTGTGCGGAAGGACGCGACGTCGGGTCTGTCATGAGCGCGACGGACATCATGTCCGCACTGTGCGTCCACATTCCGGGATAGAAGCGCGACACGGCGTGGAGCGCGCAGAGCTGGTTCGCGATCGTGAGGTCTTTCATGGACACGGCACAGGTAAAGACGGGTTTGAAGAACGCCTTCGGACAGGTGATTGCGGATGACTCGAGGAAGTCGGAGAGGGGAGCGCAGGGGAGCTCGGGAGGGTCGTTGATGAGACGCTGTGAATGAGGTCAATCCTAACGTCGGAAGCATCGTGGAGTGTATGCGCACATCAGTGATAGTAGGGAGTAGTTGAGGAATGAGGGATCCTCGGACATCATCGTGAAGTTCCTCAAGGACGGGCAAGACACGGAGGATGACGGCCCATTCGCCATGGGCTATCTGAATACGGGCGACGTCGCTTAGTCAATATGAGGGCGATGCCACCCGATATTACTCACAAATTCTTGTAGTGAATTCTCGACGCCCTTGCGCCACTTGCTTGTCTCTTGTAGCCAATGCGAGAAGTAGAGGAGCACCCACTCCCGATCGCGGAACCCGCGGACGCACATGAGTTCCAACACGAGCCGAATGATGTTGCTCCGGATCTCGTCCACGGTCGCGAACACATCATCTTGCATCGCCTCCACCTCAGGGAGAATTCGGGTACGCAAGAGGTGAAGGATCACTGTAGCGTCCGCCATGGTGACGCCGGGCTCCAGAGAGCCGGTGTACAGGAGAGAGACAGTGGAGTTGACGAATGTCTTCAGCTTCCGCCACGTCATCGTGGTGAGCAGAGGGGAGAGCATGGTCGAGTCGTCCGAGGATGACCAGTTCTCCTGAGTAACAAAATATATTGAGCATCATATCGACGCTTGCGACGCCGAGAACGAACCTCGATGAGGTGATGGAGCGTCCACCGTCTTGATGCCTCCGAGCCCACCTCCAGACATCCGATCACGCTCTCCGCGACGATAATCTCCCGGACCTTCTCCTCGCTATCTCCATTTGCGTACCGCACACCGTACTCCTTCTCAAGCGCCTGCTGGGAAGGGGTGCCGACTTGCCCGTCCTTGATGGCCATGATGGATGCTGCGACGGTGTCTGCCTCCGTCATGGAGTCCGTAGAGGATCGAAGGATTGCTAGCAGGGAGAAGAGACATTGGAGCAGTGTTTGCAGTACGGCGGGGGTTTCGGCCTGAAACGTCTTCTGAGTGAACAGGATGGACGACAGAGTGGCGATGATACGCATGCGCGACCTGGAGTAGACGGACGCGGCCTTGCAGCACCAGATGCATCTGTCTAGTTCAGCCTGCACCCTACATAATGAGCGTTGGAGAAACGGAGATGTATGCGAAGACGTACCTCGTTGGTAGGGGCCCTCCAGGTCCTTATGGCATACTCGAATGTCTCGACCGCCGTCTGCTGCTCCACGCCCACCTGGTCGTTGCTGTGTGGACCCAGAAAGGGTACCAGCAGCGCGGCCAGCACCTGCGTCTCGCACGGAAGGGCCTTGGGCCTGTTGACGGACGTCGACGACGTGAGAGCTCGCGCGATGTGCGTGACCGTCGGCGCTGCGCGCGAGTTCGCGCCGAGCGACATGACGCTCTGCGGACGGCGCCCCCCGCCCGTCATCTGGCGCACGTGCGACGCCGCGGCGGCACCCACGGTCGTGGTCGACGCGTTCGCCGAGGCCGACTGCAAGAACGGGAGGTGCAGGGTGGACCCGATCGTGTTGTGCGCAACGACCTCGGGCTTGTGCGCGCGCGCGGACACGTCCCCGAAGCGCACCATCAGGCACGCGCGGCGGATGTCCTCCGCGAGCCGCCGCCCCTCATCGTGCGCGATGTCGCGGACCTGCTCGACGACGTGCCGCATCGAGCGCTTCTGCCCGAAGCGGTACCCGCGCGGCGTCGACGGCCGCCCCGGCGTGGGCGCGGCGGAGGACGCCGCGGTGGACGGGGTGTCGGGGAGGCCGGACGGCATGGGAGGCGGGGTCGCGGAGCGCACCGAGGACGAGGAGGGCATCACGACTGAGCGGATCGTGTCCCACCGCCGGCGCGACGGCGAGGGGGGGACGTCGTCGTCGCGCGCCGCGATGAGTGAGCCACCGAGATTGAGAGGGGGGATGTTCGCGCGGGCTTGGCGGGGCCCTGGACGAGCCGTCGCAGGGGTCTCGGGAGGTCTTGGTGTGAGCACGTCGTCTTCATCGCCGAACGGCTCCGGGAGCTCCTCGACTGGGGATTGTACCATGCCCTTCTCCGTCCATATTCCCTCCGTAGCATCTCCGAAGGGGTCAACGCCCTCCTCTATCTTCTCCGAAAGCGCAAGGAGGGTGGAAGACGAAGAGGACTGCTTACGCCAGTGAGATTTCTCGCTCGATATCGACGCAGCGTCAGACTCGGAGCCTGTGCGTTGCTTGGAGAAGAACCGGCGGGGGGGAGGTCGACCGCCTGAGGGCTTTTTAGTGCCAGAGGACATGGTGGCTCCTGCGGTAGATGTCAGGACACGGTTGTATGCGTGCGCGAGGAAGACGAGGCGTCGTCCATCTCCGTAGAATGTGAGAAAGGGAGGAAAGATGCCGTCGGCCTGCGTGTCCACAGCAGCTGAGCACGCCGACTTCCTGCTCACACCAGACGGCACCCAAGCGTTTGTGCGCAAATATCTCCTCAATGAATACACTCACAGTAGCCAAAGTCTACCCTCCTTCCCACAGGCTATAGCTCCTCCTCAGCACAGACGGAAGGTTGAGTCCCAAATTGAGGGTATTGAAATCCGTGGAGTCGGCCGGGCCTGACTTATTCTCTGTGGAAGTTGGATTTCTGTGTATCTGAAGGTGTAGAGTATCTGAGGAAGATGCAACTGTCGGCGACAGGGCTGCGCGCGAGCTCATCGCGTCGTGTTGCCCAAAGATGGCACAGCCCGCCGCTCGGGATTCCATGACGCCGGTAGATCACTCCCAGGCTTCGTGGCCGGATGACAAGTCTCGTCGAGCCTGGCGGTAGTAGTCCTTGGGTATACATGCTGTTCCTTTCAACCCAACACGGCTTATCATACGGTAAGCCTGTTAAGTTACACGGGCCCTCCGTACCTCTGACGTCCATATCAGGATGACAGTACTAGGTAAATACTATATCGGCCCAGGCTACGAGCTTCAAGGCAGGGATACCTAGAATCGAGTGAGGAGTCAGGGAACACTGTCCGCGCCAATACAATAGGGCGTTCAATTAGCCGTGGTGCTTCCTTCATGGATGTACTTAGGGAATAAGTAGGGAATGGACAGTGGACTTCCTATCAGCGCGTCACGTGCACCAAAATGAATGGAGTTGAAGAGGCGCGCAATCTGTTCGTGTCTCTTGAATCCGTGGACATGTAACTATGATAGACGTTAGTCATTCGCTCAGGTTGCTGAGCAGAATCGATTTGCACCACAGTCAGACAGCAAGTTCGGTACAAAGATGATCTCGATCCCAGGTCAACGGGAACACCCGATTTGATGAATACATGGGCGCTACTGGACAGTTTTCCCCTCTAACTTGCACTCCGCAGTCCCTCAACTTCACGCGAGAGAGACGGAAGGCTAGCACACGGAACATCAAGGACTCATCATGTCGAAGACTCTACAGTTGCGACACGCTACAGCATCCGGACCGCCGGATAGCGCCGCGCTGGTATTGATCAATCTGACGACAGGGAAGCTTGATCGGACTCCCGCACGAACCATGGGTGTTGGTTCCGCAAGCGCTGCATCTCTTCGGCGTAGGCAAGAGACCTTCTCTGGGCTCTTGTCAACTGCACAGGTGGTCGCCCCGTCAGACTTCTGCTGAGCAGGATCTTCAGTTGACATGGCAAACACAAAAGCCTCCAACAGCTTGAGGTATGTCGGCGCGCTCTTGGACACCCGTTGCCGACAGTACGACAACAGGCACGCACCCTTGCGCAGCCTGTCAGTGGGCCATCATCTCGACCACACGGCAGCTCACGGGGCGCCACAGCCTAATACCATGAGCTCGCGTGCCTCCCGGCTCAATTTAGGTCATTTAAATCGTGACCGCGCCGGGAGACAGCGCTGCCGCCCATCTGACGCTATCTACAAGCCTCGCCCTAAGCTCCCGCGTCTTCGCTGCGTACCGCCTCCTCCCATGCTCTGACATGTTCCTCTCACTCCTCGCCCCCATAAGCCTCGTCATCTTGTCCACACGGGGAGCCGCTGCGCAGACTCAAAATGCTAGTACGGATGTCGTCTGTGAAGCACAGTTCGATTGGGTGAGCCAGTTCAGGCATGGGGGTTCCGTGGTTGAGGGCTTATTGTGTCCCACACGCACACACAGATGAACAACGGCGTGGGGCAGAACCCGTGCTTAGTATCGTCGTATTTGCGCATCCCGTGTCAGGGAGCTAGTATGTCCTCCTGCGTTGCAATCCGCTCAACCCGCGCTGAGACACAGCCGTGGGACAGACACACTATTGTCCGTCAAGGAGGATGGAGCTTATGTAGGGTCAACAGGTGGCCACACCAACACGTGCTACTGCAACACTGTCTTCTACTCCACATTGGCAGCCTGCGCATATTGTCAAGGTGTATTGGACCCCAATGCTATCCAAACGTACGTCTTCAAGCGCCCTTGTCTCTCATCGCCTGACATTCACCCGGAACGCAGATGGAGCGCCTTCATTTCGAGATGTGCAGTTTCAGACCTCTCAATCGGACGGTGAGTAACAGCTTCGAACTCCGTTAGCGTCTCCCAAGGTTTTCATATGTTTTTCAAGGTATCCCACCGTGACTCCGCAGGGTACGCAGATACCGGACTGGGCGTTCATTTTCAACGGATCGGTGAGAAAATCATCCACGATGGCGGTTACACGCAGCTGATGATGCGTTGCCTTACAAGTCCGATTACATGAATGTCACCCAGATCAAGCTTTTCGCTGGTATGTCCTCCTGCACCTCCGCATGTGTACACCAATTCAATGCATGTCATCTCATCCGAGCAGAGGGTGTAACGAGCACAGCCTTGACGTCGACCACATCCACCACCTCCTCATCTAGCACGTCTAGTTCATCTGTTTCCGCCTCCACGACCCCTAGCGCGGGCCCGAACGCAGACACTACCGCCTCGAGCAACCACTCTAGCTCGAACACGGGCGCCATCGTGGGAGGAGTAGTCGGCGGAGTCGCCGTGCTCGCCATCGCCGCTGTAGGCGTCTACTTCTTCTATTATCGCCCTAACCGCCGGCCGCCCTCCCGACTCTTCACCCGACCTACGCGGGGCACGCAAGACGTAGGCGGACACATCAACCCCTTCATGACCGAACGCGAACAGGCGGTGTTCTCTCCGACGTCGACGCGTCCAGCTATGACCATCTATGTGCGTCCCCCGTTCTACCTCAGCCGGCATACCGCTGACATCGAAGGGTTATCCTTCCTCACAGAACCCGGACGATCCGAGCACGTTCCCTCCGGCTACTGAGTACCAGGAGTCCTCTGCCGGGGCACCCAGCTCGTTCTCCGATGCTAACGGGCAGCGATACCCCTTGAGGAGTGAGATCATGACATGACTTACAGCGGATGTGGGCTCGAGTGGTCGGCCCGGACGGGAAAATCCGATGCACTGAGCAATAGAGTCGAGTACTATCTATCTTGTGGGACTTCATCCATTTGATATCTAGGCCGTATAAAACTATATGTTTCGGCACCCTGTGCACGAGCTCACTACAGCTCGCGAAGTCTATTCGTTCGTGATCCCAGGTTACGGATACGGTATATCACGATACAGCCGTTAGTAGTCTAATACTTACTTGACGGCTTTTGAAGGTGGTATTTTCGGAGTTTCAACTTAATCTATCTCAGCCTTCAAGTCATCGTGCTGTGCTACAAGCTCGAATCCTGCTAAGTGACTCACACTGTGTAGCCTGTAGCCTGTTCGGTGGTCTTTTACTGTTTTTCACAGACTCGTGTACCTTCCATCACCCCTATGTTTGCGTCTCCGCCACATAAGGCGCTTAAGACGTGTCGTTCGACGTCAACGTCATCATAAGTGAGTAGTTCCATTGTACGGCCGCCTACCGCCTAATACTCAGAACGTGATTCAGCCTGGATGAATGTTTACGCTTACTGGATGGATGTGTGCCATGACGGTGGGTGTGGTCCTCATCAAGGACACTCAGGTCATAAAGGTTGCTAGGCCTGTGAAGCAACAAACCTCAGTGGCGTGAACCGCACAGATCGGAACGGACTTGAAGGCGAACACGCTGTGCGACTTGGAATCAGTTGTAGATCTGACCGAGGAGTCTAAATGCAACTCATACCGCAAGAAAAGCAACCCATAAAGAAATACACTTTCGGCAGTGACCTCAAGAAAGCCACTCTTGTAGATGTCTAAAAATAAGGTACGCCACAGTGCCTCGTTTCCGCCCTGTATCATCTGGTCTCCAGGAGCAAACATAGCTTGCTTGTTCCCGAACGTTGCTCACAGCTCATGCAGGAAATTCGTTTTATCTCGGAAATGAAATACACACTCCAGTGGCGCCTTTGCCTTTGCCTTGTATACACCGGTATATCATTGAGAACCTCCAAATCCCTACTTGGAAATTTCTCCTACAAAGTGAGCTCAGTCTGTCGGTCTTTGTTGATACACGGATTGATGAACTCCGTATCCGGCTTCGTCAGACTTAGGTAGTTCTCGGGGAGCGATGTTGGGCAGGGAAGGTTACATAAATATCATCTCCCACATCGATGGTCTCCAGACTGATCCTCGTTGAGCTGAAGTACAAGCTTAGTCCCGCCGACCGCGGGCGTGTGGATGCGACCGGAACGCATGCGCGGTGCTGCTGAAACTTACATGGGCATACCACTAGCAGGATCTGTAGGTCTGTTGTCAAGATTTTCCTTCCTGCAAAGGCAAACTCCGAGCTGCTGTTACTGCGGGTGGCTACGCCGTGAGTATCTCTGTCCAAGTTTCAAGACAGTTATTCAAGCCTAAGCCACTAATCATCCCGACAAAGCGGTGTGCGACCGTGTCACGCAATGTTAACTTTACCGAAGCCTTTGCTTCTGCCGACACCAACGCACTCTGTGGTCGCGCCCCGTAATCTAACATCTGTTTCAGCGTCGTGCTATCCGGCCCCGGGATTCCTATTTATAATATCGCTCATTTTTGTTCTTCTCCGCTTACCCCTCCGATCGTCTTTCTCTTACCCAGCTGCTATGTTCTCACCATTTCCTGCGCTTATAGCGTTTGGTACTCTCTGGACACAAGCTCGGTCTTCGGGAGTCCAGGTCCAGGCCCATCTGAATGCCGGTACAGACGTCATCTGTAATCCGCATTTCGCCTGGGTGAGTACAATTAACGGTAGTGCGTCGGCGATAGGATGCTTACTATTGCGTTGAACAATCTACACAGATGAACAACAGCATTGGACAAAACCCGTGTTTGGTAGCAGCGTATTTGCGTTTTCCATGCGAGGGTCCCAGTAAGGCGCTCCGCTGTTCTGCGAGCCGATGTGCACTGAATGGAGGACTCCCGTGCCGTAACAGATTTTTTGCACACCATACAAGAAGATGGAATGTACATTGGGTCGCAAAACGATCACTCTAATAGCTGTTACTGCAACACCGTGTTCTATTCGACTCTGGCGGCTTGCGGATACTGTCAGGATGCAGTTGACCCTCACGCTATTCAGACGTATGTACCTCACAGTCTCGTACCACCTTCGAGTGCGCCTCACACACCTACCAGATGGGCAGATTTCATCTCGAGGTGTGCAGCCGCGAATCTCACGATACAGCTGTATGTTGCCCCATAATACTGGACCTCTTTGCGCATGTATCCTCAAGTCCTTTGACATATTCTAGGTATCCTGGAGGAACACCTGACGGGACACAGATACCTGGCTGGGCTTACGCGTTTGATGGGTCGGTGAGTGCATTCTCGTTTATGCTACACACGCCGGACTAAAAGACATATCCATTTTCCCTCCCCGCTAGTCTGGATATATTAACATTACCAGGATTAAATCCATCGCCGGTGTGTCCTCTTGTTTGATATTTCCTGTTGCCGGTGTGAATCCAGGCTTGGATCAGTTGGAATCACAAGTGGATTGCCATCTTCATCCAGCACTGTGTCGAGGTTTTCGAGTTCATGGAGTATCTCCGGGACTTCAATGGTCGCATCAACAGCCCTTTCCACATCTGCAAATACAAGTGTAGGTGCTCATCAGGACGAATCCAGTCCTAATGATAGCATTATAGCAATAGGCGTGATGGCTGGAGTCGCACTGATTATTGTGATGCTTGTGGGGTATTATTACTTCCGTAGTAGTTCAATACGTGGCATCGCTGCTTCTTTACCACAAGAAACTCACACAACGACGTTGCAAGCTGGACCCATGAGGATTTACGTGGGTTTATGGACGCCTTTGTTTGATAACGCATCTAAGTTGGATACTCACATCCATCACATGCAGGACCCCGACGATCCAACCACTTATCCCCCTCCCGTGTAGTTGAACGTCTCTATAGTCCCCTCATCCACTTGTGATTTCACGCAGCCACATGTATTAGTGAGGTGATTGTATAGCAGAATTCAACTGTGTCGAGGCCGGGGTGACTGAGTACGCATTCGTTCCTTACCCTCCCGTTCATGAAGAGGAATTATTATCCCGCAGGCTGGTTATCCCCTCCCTTACACATATAAGTTGTTGTTGTCACTGAACTTCTCACAAGCGCTTTTACTTTCGTAGTCGAAGATGTTCAACCTACCAGCAACGTCTATTCGAAGGCGAGATATGGAAGGATGCATGTCAAGTACGGTTGTCCAACGCCGGCGCGGGGATCGGTGTACAGCCGAGTAGAAATTATACCAGAACGACTCTGTTTGCTCCGATGTGCTCCCTGTCATGAAGTGTCTGTACCACCCCCACGAGGGAGACGTGACATCGGGGGTACATGATGTCGCTCACGTATGCATGGCAAGAGATTCCATACAAGACGGGTAGAAACCTAAATTTCCCCAATCCACTTTCCATAGCGGTCCTCTGCAGTCGAGTAAGATGTTGCTCTGATTGAAATCACTGTGGGTGAAAACAGGTGTCCAGTCGATCTCGGGTTCAGGGAGGGAGGCCTGGTGGGTTACTGAAGCAAGAGCAGAGCACGCGAATGCGCCACCCATGAAATGCGACAAACTCGCAGAAGTGTCGAAACCTCTTGGGGAGTGGCGAAGGAGAGGTATCGTTTCTGTTCGAAGAGGATGCCGCGGACATCGCCGTTATCGACCGCGCTTACATAGGTGCCCCGCACGGAGTGCAATTGTTTGACGTAAAGGCGTAGTGTGCAGGCGACGCGGGACCTCGTGAGATGGCTGAGGTCATCCCAGCTATCTGAGAGCATGTCCCCTCCGATGAAGTCCATCACTTGGCGTCCGGGCTTGGGGAGATGGTCTGGGAGTTGTGGCGTGTTGACGTGCGAGGGCTTTGTCAGAGGGCTTAGAGGCATTGCCATCCTGTACGATTAGCGACCGAGTGATTCGTGAGACGGGGACGTAAGGAGCGAAGATAGCGTCTTCAACGTCAACGCCCAAACGACGCTTCAGAACCTCGGCCCATTGGGACGGATCGGATTCTCCCCTAAATGCGAAGAGGTCATCATTGCTAGAAAATGCTTCAAGCTCGCCATCCAACTATAACTATTGTTAACATATGTAAGAAGCATGGTGAGTGGGAAGCTTACATCGGGCAGTGGCTGCGGAGAGGGCAACGCGAATAACCCCGCCACCCAGTCGATTATCGCGTCTCGCGCGTGTATCCAGGAGTTCCTGGGTGGTGAATATGGTAGAGGGTGAATCGCTCGGCCTATAAGCATACTTTTAGCAACCGAATTAAGGGCGATACTGTATCACATACCGATGTGGGCGAAAATGGTATCTACGCTTTCTTTGGAAGTGGTGCTTATACAGACATAGTCCGTGTTCTACCTGAGGCCGGCACCGAACTTTTTCTCCAAGAAGAGATGTCTTTGCAAGAAGTCGCGTTGAATGAGATCCATTTTTGATTGCACAATGCACACAAGCGGCGCTGCTTCGCGAGCCTCTCACACTAAAGAGTCCAGCGCCCCATACGAGGTGGGAGCATCATACACAACTAGGGCAATTTAAGCGGGACCTTGTTGTGGCCCTAGGCGAGTATCAAGGGTCAACTTTGCGTTGTCCTGGGTGCGATAGTAGGGCGGAGATATAGTAGCGTGAGATAGAAGTGATCGAGACGTTCGAGGAATGATTCCCGCAATACCAGGAGTCGTGCGAGCGATCTCTTGCCAGAGTCCCTGATCAATTATAATATCAGAAAGGGGCATACGGGGGTGTGGGAGCAGCACTGCAACTCACCGGTGATACCAAGCTCCACACGGTGAAATGTAGGAGACGGCCGTCCTTGTAGGCTCAACATCAAGAAGTTCGAGTAGTAGAACACTAAAGCTTGAATCTGCATATACCAACAAGGCGAGAAGTGATGTCGAACATGCATGAATTCAGCTAGATGTACCGAGTACTCTCACGATCACGGGACCACAACACGCGTCGCGACGCGTACCCAGTGCCCACGGGCGCTCTGGCACTACTTGTTCCTAACGCTCATTGTGCGAAGCCTGCATCTCTTCGTCCTTCTCATCGAAGGCCCACATCCATCGCTTCACACTGTCCGCTAACAGCGCTACAATTCTCACCCCGGAGCAATGTCGGACAGATCCCTTTCCACCTTATCTCTCCCTCTGGCCACACTTTCCGCCCTTAATACCGCCGGATACGAGACAGTCAGCGAATTGTATGACACGACCCCAGAACAGCTCTCCAGAGGTCTGTGCACTGTGTCTTACTTTACGTCACGGGCGATCTTCTAGCTCCCCTTCCTCTGGCATCTCGCAAACTCACTTGGCGTGCGCGCCCAACCCACAGACCTGAACCTTGCCCTCCCGGCTTCGCAGGCACTCTTCTCGGCCACTCGACCCGCGCCGGCCACACAATCACGTCCCATGACCCAGTCGGCGTCAGCAATGATGGGCTATGGCGACCGTCGCCTCTACTCAACTTCTTGCGCGCCCCTGGACGACCTGTTGATGGGCGGAGTGAAGCGCGGGCAGGTTCTCGAAATCAGTGGACCCGCTGGGTGCGGTAAGGAGCAGATGGCGGCCGAGGCGATTAAGAGCTTCGTCGCCGCGGGCCAGGCTGTACTCTTTGTCGGTGAGAGCTCGGATTCACGCATGCTATAACCAGTTCCGACTAACCTTCCGACGACCATGCACTGGCTGCTGTAGATATGCAGAGCATGGTCCCTCCAGCTACCATCAAGCGAACTCTGTCAGGCGCGGGTTCGAGGGGAGGTGCGGGTGTGGGTGCGTCTGCCCTGGATGGGCTCGTTTCCCCATGATTTACGTCTTCCTTTCGCAAGGTGGTCCCACGACACAGGCCTGCGGGCTGGATCTCGTCCATTACCTCGCCCTGCGCACACCCGTCGAACTCGTCATCTTCCTGCGGAATCTCGCTGCGTATCTGGAGGCCCAGCCGTCCGTGAGTGCGCGCTCGTACTGCCTATCCCCGCGGACGTCGAGATCTCACTCCGCCTCGCACGTCCGTCCCCCCGGTTGCGCCCGACATTCTCGCGCGGGCTGCGGGACGGCTGCCGTCAGACGGCCCTGCTCGTGTTCAATTCGCTCGCCTTCCCACTGCAGATGATGACAGCCAAGGAGCGTGACGCGATCATGGAAAGCCTAAAGCAGACGCTCGCCCGCGCGTGTGCTTCTATGGGTCTGACTGTACGTAAGAGTAGCTATTCCCTGCGAGTGCCCCCGATCGTATCAGAAGGGTACTGAAGCACGCCTCATGCCTGGACCAGGTCATTATCACGAGCCACCTCGTCAGTGAACCTGTGGCCACGGCCGGCGATGGCGGATCGGAATCCGATGTCAGAGGTGGCAAGTGGATCATGAAGCGGATTTTCAGTGCGTCGCCATTCCTCGCCTCATCTGACAATGTCACGAACAGACCAAGCCCGGGTCAAAGGCAACTGACACACGCTTCTCTCTTCTTCTACCAGGCGACTGGAACTTCCCGAAGGGACGAACAATCAGGGTACTGATAGTGCCCCAGGGGAAAGACGTGGGGTGAGCAGGCCCAGCTCCCGGTCTGCGCCAGCACGATGCACCCGCGCTGACCGCGCATTGGCTCGCCAGCGTCATCCGCCTGCTCTCGTCCCCAATCCCCACACCGGGCAACCCACGGACGCCCGAGGTGCGCTACCAGCGGGTGCGTCTCGGCCTCGGCCTCCCTTCTCCCCCGCGCCGGCCACTCGTGCGCGTCGTCGCTGACCCCCGTGCGTTCCCTCACAGGTCGCAGGCGCACTCCAGCGCGAGCGCGCATTCCGCCTCTCCCAGCAGCCCCAGCAGCCCCAGTCGTCGCAGCCATAATAATAGCCATAGGCTGCAGCGGCGTGCCTGCATCCGCCCTAGAAGCCCCCACTGAGCCCCTGCGTCTCCGCCTTCCCCGCGCTCCACCCATCGCCCGTGGCCTCTCATACGCACCCGTTTGGTCCCGCGAACCGCTGGCGACGCCCCCTCCCCAGCCGCCCCGCAACCCACCACTCACGCACGGGAGCATCGTGCCCCCCCGGCAGCGCGCGCGCAGCTTCGGCCGGGGCTGCTTCCTTTCGCCCACGCTTGCGCCACCATCGATATGTCAGGCGCAGGCGCGGGCATACTTCGGTGCGCTGCTACTATGCGCCCTCCCTCCCCGCGTTCTCGCGCTTCTGCCCCGGCTCGTGACGGCTGCCTGGCCCCTTCCTCTCCCCCCGCTGTCCCCCTCGCACCGCACATTGTCGATATTCTTGCAGCGCCCGTTCACATCCGCTTCCACGTCCTCGGACAGCTTCGGCCACAGAACGCTTCCCTCCTCCCTTCCCCCTTCCCTCTCCGCCCTTCCTTCCCCCCTTCTCGCTCCCCTTGTGCGCGTGCGCGTTCGCGACGCCGTTCATTACGGTGCTATAGAACCTACAGAACCCCTGCATTGCCCTGCTAGAAGGACGCGCCCTCCGCAGCGGACGCCTCGGGGGGCTCGAGCCCCTGGGGCGACGGCGACGGCGACGGGGCCCCCACGACGCCGTCCGGGCCCACGATCATGTCCACCCTCCAGTCGAGCTCGCCCGCGGGCACCTTCCCCGCGTCGAGGATCTGCTCGCGCAGCGCGAGGGCCACTGTCGCGGGACGGCGCGTGTACGTAGTCGCGTACGTAGTCGTAGATACGCATATCGCCACATTGTAGCGGAATTGCAGATAGGCCAAGGTTGACGGGCGTGCGGCCATAATAATGTGTGTGATGGCGTTCGGGAGGCAATGCGAACGCAAATACGCACGCGCGTGTGTGCGGTTCGAGGGTGACGGTTCGGAGGCGGTCGAGGTTGTAGGTTCATCCGGATTCAGCAACAATCGCGCGATATGGAAGAGGGGGGAAGGCGGTGGAAGGCGGGGGCAGTATTCACCTAACTTCGGACGCTGTTGCGGCTGCAGCGGCGTGCTGCCGTCACCACGACCTTGCTGTGCCGGGGGCGAGGCGTACGAGGCGAGGAAGCGGTCGTAGAAGCCCTTGCCGTACCCCAGGCGCGATAACGATCGATCAAATGCGACGCCTGCGGGGAGGAGCGCGCACGCGCACAGGGGAGGGAGGGAAGTCAGTCACGTCATGTCGCTCGCATCTGCGGTACGATCGAAGGGGCGATCTCGCGGGGGGGAAGGGGGGGAGCGTGGGTGGGAACATTGACGGGACGGGCGCACAGCGCGCCGCGGGTGCGCGTGAGAAGGGGGAGCGCGAGGGGCCCGGGCGATGGGTGAAAACTCGTAATGCGTAATTAGCGTGGATGTGCGTGGGAACGCGCGCGGCGCGACGGCCTGGGCGGGTCGGCGGCGGCGGCGGGGCGTATCCGCGATGCGGGGTAGGCGAGGGCGGGGTGGGCAGGGTACGAGCGCGAGGGAGGCAAAGGCGGAATGCGGAACGCGGGGAGGGGGACGTGGGAAGAGGACACGGGGGGCGGAACGGGCGCGGGCGGAGGGATGGCGGAGGGGGCGGACGCACCGGGCATAACGATCATATCGAGCGGTTCTGCACTCCCGCTCAGGGCTTCGCGCGGAACCGAGAAGTCCCAGCGGCGCGGGCGGGGCGGGGCGGACACACAGCGGGGCGGTCAGCGGCTCGTCCGGTCAGAGCGGACTTTCGTCCCCCGCGAGCTCGAGGATCGACGCGCTCACCTGTCGGCCGCGCCCTGCCCTTGTACTCGCGTTCGGGCTCGCGGATGCCCCAGAGGCCCGCAGGCAGCGCCGCGAGGTCCTCCGTGCTGAATATTTGGAAAAAGTCCATCAGCCCGAGGGCCTTATCGGTCATCTTAGGGATGAAGAGCCTCTTGTCTGTCAGGCAAGACGTAAGTATGCGTCATCGGCGCGTGCACCGCGGCGGTGAGCATTCGAAGGCGCGACAGTGAGGGCGCGAAGCCGATGCGCGCACCTGCGCCGAGGATAGCAGACACGACCGCCGACGTGTCCACTTCTCCCGTAGGCATGCTGAGAAAACAGCTGACGTTGGTGCTTTGTTGGAATTCGGGAAGCGCGAGGAGCGTGTTCGTTATCTGGCGTGCTAAGGCAAAAGGGTGAATGACCAATTCGCAGTATGGAGCGGAAGAGAAGGGGGATGGGTCCCGGGAGGAGCCGTAACGAACATTGTGCCTGTATTTCCTCATGCGAGAGGTTGGCGAGGACGCCCCGCATCGCCTTGCGCAAGACGCCTTTCTGCTTCTGGAGGACTGATGCCATCCGATGGGTGCTCTTGGTCTGAAAGGAAAGTGCGGCTTCAAGCTGGCAACATCAGAGGGCCATACATCAGACGATGCGCCACGGGGGAAACACTAACCAGCGACGTCGGTTGCACGCAACGACGACACTCGGCAAACACGAACGAACTTGCAAATGTACAGGGAGGAGCGTGTCACGTCACGTCACGGTGGCTGGTATGCGGTTGTTTGGATGGGCTGGGCGTCAAGTTCGTTTACGTGTTGAGGTCGACTACTGGCCAGCAGCGGGCTCTGAACACATCAGCGAGGGTCAAACTCGACACGACCGGCCAGAGTTTGCGATAGCGCGCCGACCACCGCTGCGCACACACGCCCAAAAACAGCCCCCGTTCTGTCCCGGGCGGACCATCCCCGGTTCGCGACGCGACCAGGCCTGCAATCAGTCAGCAGCACGCCTCCCCGTCCCTGCGTCCCACACGAGTGAGTTTAACCTTTTACCCACTGCTCTGGGTCCATCCTTCCCGCCTCGAGGACCCGCAAAACTAAAAGCCTCCGCGGGTCGCGATAGCGAGACGTGAGTCGGCGCCCTCGCCCCTCCGTGAGCACCTGATGACTGATACCCCTCCCGGCAGGCTTCCTCCTGCCCGGCGCAGCGCTTCCTCGCCGATAACGTCTCCAGAGGCCACCATCAGCCTATCCGTCACTCCAGCTCCTTCAACCCGTCCGTGTCCCGGGCTCCGTGCTCCGTGCTCCGAGCCCCAAGCCCGAAAACTACGCCGGACCCTCCGTTCCGCCTCCGACCACTCCGCCTCCGCCGACTCCGCTTCCGGGTCTCTTCCCACTGGTATGACGCCCACCGTATCGCACACTCGTGTTCGTCCATTAACTCTTGCACCAGATACCAACACCGGCATGGCCCCAAACACCACCCGAAGCAATAGAGCCACAAGCCACAAGCCGCCCCCGCCCAAGCTCCAGGGCCTCCACTCCAAGCCCAAGCCCAAGCCCAAACCCACGGCCAGTCCCGAACCAGCCAGCACGGGCGAGGACGAATACGCGCAGTCGTCTAGCGGCGCCGCCCCCCAAGCGCAGATGGAGCCTACGTCGCCCGTGGCGCCCCTCGCGCCCTACCCGCCCGTCCCGCCGGGCGCAGGCACGCGCTCGCGGGCGCCCGAGTTCTACGGCTTCGTCGCCTGGACGGGCACGTACCTCCTCTTCTGCGCCTACCTCCTCTGGGCGTTCCTCCCCGACGCGCTTATCCAGGCTCTCGGCGTGTCCTGGTATCCGAACCGGTGCGTCGCCCTGCCGTCCTCGTCCCCGCCGTCGCGCGCGCTGACCAGCGTCTCCCCCCGCCCCTCTTCGCTCCTCCGGCTGCCCCGCCTGCGCGTACGTTACGCCCGCCCACTGGACGCCCGCGCATGGCCCGATCGCACGCCACGCCCGTTAATCTCCGTTCGCGCGCCCTGGCCCACACGCCGCGCGTCCCGCGTGTCGCCGCGTGCTACCGATCGCCCACGAACCGCGCGCGACGGCCTCTCGCCCTCCCGAAACGCGCAATGTCCGCCGCCGTCGCTGCGCCCTCCGGCCTTTTGCCTCTCATACTTCTCACTTCGTGCTTCGCCCCGCGTCTATGCCTCTCTCGACGCCCACCGATCGACGAATGGTGCCACGCGCGTGAGCACAGGGAGTGGGCGCTGCTCGTGCCCGCGTACGGGATGGTCCTTGTCCTGCTCACGTACTTCACGTACTTTGCGCTCGCGCTCGCCGGCACGCCCGCCTTCTCCGACCCGCGGACGATCATGGGTGAGCTTTAGCCGCTTCCCTCTCTCCCCCGCACGCTCTTTGTTGTCTCCTTCAGCGTGTCTACATCCCCTTGCGGCTCCGTGCTGCCCGATCACCTGGGAGGCCCGGCTCCCATGCAATCGGACAGCGCGTGGCGCAGGAGGCCACACCGTGGCAGCCCGTCTCATTCCACTTCACGTCCGCTCACGCACGTCCATTCTGCCCCTACGCGCCGCAGACTCGAAGGCGCACTACCCCCCGCCCGCATCTCCGCGCCCAGCGGCTCCGCACACAACGCCAAGGCCAACGACGCTCCGGCTGAACCCGACCCCAAACCTGAAGCTAGACGCGTACCGCGCGCACGCGCGCCCCGACGCTGTCCCCGAGCTGTACGATGTCCCTCTCGGGCTCGTGAACCGCGTCGTGTACCGCCGGCGGGCGCCCACAAGAGGCGCAGACGCGGACGCTGGCGCGCTGTCTCCAGGTTCAGTCTGAGGGCGCTGGACGCGCCACGCGCGCCGGCATGCTTCTGCTCGGGACGGGAGAAGGGTCGACGCGGACGCGGACACGGACGTAGACGCGGGCGCGGCGGTGTCCTGCAGCACCAGCGCGCAAGCTCCGACCCGTGTCCATTCCCGCGCCCCGCACTCCGCCTCCGTGCCGCCGAGCGTGTGGTTTGCTGGAGCGCCGGAGCGCCGAGGGCGAGCGAGGGGGCAGGGGGGTTCCTCCTCCTCTCGGGCAGGGGGGCGGCAGCCCGACGACGTGTATACGTATGCGCATCCCAGCTGTCTGTCTCGCCTCACCTCGCCTCACCTCACCTCCGCCTAACCGCCCGCGGGACTTCAACCCCTGCGTCCCTGGCGACGCAAGTGCAATCGAGCAAATTTCGTCGGGAAGGAGGCCACACGGAGATGGGAGACGGAGGGGGGGAGCTGCAAACTCTCTCTTCGCAAACTCTCTTCGAGGGGGCCATGGCTATTGGGGGCGCCGGGCTCGAGGAGCACTGCGGCGGTGGAGCCCGTCTCATATATATTATTTTATTTCCAGCGAACTCGAAGCCCGGCCAGCACGCGTGCGCATGCGGGCGTGCGTGCGGACGTATGCGTGAGTGCCTGCGCGCGATGGCGGCGCGATAACGGCAGTCCCCAGATATCCTCGCCCCTCCCCTCTCCTTTCACCCCCCGCTCACGCACAGGGCGCGGCAGGCTACCAGCCACGGCGCCTTCCCGCGATAGAGTTCGATAGCGTACGCGTCCCCCCAAGTGCGGGCAGGCATGGGGAGGAGGGCCCGAGCGTGGCTTGCACGTACGCTCGGTGTCTATATGCTCCACGTCTGGCATCGCTCGCGGGGCCCTGCTGTGGCCCACGACTGTCGGTGGGCGGGTGGCCGCCCCGGATCGCCAGGAGCAGCAGCAGGCCTGAGGGGCGGAGGCCTTCCCGAACCCCGGCCGCGCCGTCCGTACGCCTACACCCAGCCACGCACGCTCGCTCCTCCGCCACTACGAACAGCCGCCTCCGCGGTGAACGCTGGATCTCCCGCACAGCAGGGGCGCACGCCGCGGCCGAGGCCCGCGCGACCCCTCGCCCTCGGCCCCGCCGGGGTCACTGGGTGCGCCCGGATTTCATAACCACCGCTTCCCGATGTTTCGTACGCGGCGCACATGCGTCGCGCAGCGGCGGCGTGCCGGCGCTGTCGCCTGTGGCCCGCGGCCGCGTTCGCGCGCCGTCAGGTGGGTCGCGGGGGCAGGGGAGGCGAGCCCCCGAGCTAGCCACACGCAGGCGCGCACACACGCCCTGCGACGCGGCGCGCGAAGCTCCCACTCTCCGTGTTTTGGGCTTTGAGCTCTGAGCTCTGAGCTCTGAACTATGAGCCTTGAGCTTGAGAAGGCGCACCCTGCGAGTGGGGTGGGAGGCGCGGCCTCGCGAATCGGACATCTCGCCTTCCAGGAGCAGATCCCGCACGACGTGCGTCATACATACACCTCGCCCTTCCCTCAACCCACGCGCGCATCCACCCTGAGAGGGAGGCCCGAGATACGCAAGTCAGATGGCCCGGCCACGCTCGTGCGTGAGTGTGTCCGTACGCACGCGTGCGTGTGGCCGAGCGAGCAGCCGTCGCACGCGCCGTATAAGGTTCTGCCTTAGCGAATCCAGATTCCAGCCCACTCGCGCAGAATTCTCGATCCCGGGATTTTGGGATTTGGATTTTGGATTTCGAGGCCGCACCGCCGGGCCCGGCCCGGGGGTTCGGCGGGGTGGGCCGCGCGCGCGCAGGCCCCAGGGTCTGCTCCCATTCAGTACGCAGTACGCGAGCGGGGCCACAGGAGCGCGTCCGTTTACGCTACGCGCAGCAGCTCGCGCTCGGCGGCTGCCCGTCGCGAAGGGCGCAAGAGGCACCGCGGGTCCCCCGAGGAGGAGCCGTCCTCTCCCTTCCTACTTCCCACTTCCTCTCCCCACCGCGGGCCGCCGCGGCCGGAGGGCCCGGCGGGCGAGCTGGTAGGAGGGTGCAGGCACGAACGAATACGAATATCACAGTATCTGCGGGTGGCCAGCCTCCCTTCTCCCTTCTCTCGTCACAGCGGCCACCGCGCGCCAGTGCCTTCCAAGTTCCAGCACGCCCGAGATCCTTATCCTGCACCCATCCCCCTCCTCCCCCCCAACCTCCAGCCGCCCCCCCCAAATAATTTCCTCCTCCCACCCC